>OMNM01000754.1:0-18406 GCA_900302745.1 Parablennius parvicornis
ATATATATTTCCTGCTCCGCGCCAGCCTATGCAGTGTCTACTCTTTGTTATGTCTATTGAGTAAAGGCTTCTCAGTACAGTCTGACAGGCATCATAATGCCCTCCTTCTTCTTCCGGTAGGCTCTATGCCATACGGCATAATGCTGCCCTCCACCGTTCAAGCAAGATATTACTTCACCAGCTCAAATCCTATCATATAACACAGAGGAATGGAGAAATTTTAACACTGCCTTCCCAAGGAAGTCAGATTTTTCCCTACTCTCTAACACTGTTTTCAAGGAAAACACCTCTAGACCCAGATCAGACAGATTAAACAGCTTCTGCCTCTGGCAAGAATATAACTTACAATGAAATAACACATGAACCACCGTCTCTGATTCTCCACACTCACACAAACCATTCAGATGTTTTCCTATCACTTTTAAACTGCTTGCCAGACACCAATGCCTCAATATCAGCCTGGTTAAAATAATGTCATCTCTTCACCTCAGCATACTCTTCCACTTTTTACGTTTCACTGAAGGTTGCACAGAATAGAAATGTTGACCTTTCTGCTCCTGACCCCTCTCCTGTTGCCACATTTTCTCCATATTTTCATTGCAGATGCTAATCCATTCCCCCTTGCCCATTAGTACATTAAATTATATTGTTTTTATATGTACGGATTCTTTATCTAATCTATCAGCAGTTTCATTTCCCTCAATTCCCCAGTGACCTGGCACCCACATAAAACAACCATGAAACCCTGATCTTTCAATTCTTGAAAGGCTGTGCAGGATGACCATCATCAAGTCAGGGCGAGCCCCAAGGGTGTAGGAATTGGGGGCGACGTGTACCCCCAAATATTGGAGACTTACGCATTTGTCACTCCCAAAAATTATACCACGGAGGGAAAATAAAATTTATTTTGACATTTTTAACTTTTGACGGTGCAAAAAAGCATCCTGTCACTGCCCCGCCCCTCCCTCAACCCGCTCACTGTGTTTTTGAGAGGTGGTAGCTATTTAATAACGGGACGTCTTTTGAACTAGGTAAAACGGTCTGTTGTTAGTTAACTTTCATGTTTAGAAAGTATATCTTCTGAATGAAATCATCTTAATCCTGAGATGGTCATTGGTCCATTATTTATCCGCAAACTTTGTCAGTGCTCCAAAGTATCGTCAAAGCTTGACAAACATTTCTGTCATCTTATTTCAGTACAATGTCACCATCAAAGAAAAGGATGAATCGGCAGCAAGACTTGCTTTGTTTCTTTAAAAAGAGTAATGTCAGTGTGAGTAACGTTACACTACACAAGGAGAACACCCAATCACTCCAACATTTATCAAAAGGTATGATTTTATATGAGATATCATGTGTAATGGATTTTTGTGAACTCTTGTAAAATATCTACTGTTATATGTTACTGTCTCTTACCTGTTGCAGAGCAACAGGTTTCTTAACTGTTGCTCTGCTCCTGTCACTTCCTCAATTTTATTCTCTGCCTGGAGCCCTTGATGTCCTTGCAGCCATTCATGTGTTTACGAAAGACAATATTACTTATAGTCATATACACTATCAGCGTTTGACTTACAGCTTAAAAAATATGTTAAGGTTTTTGTCATACAGAATAAAGACTTTATTTTGGCCCATACACTTTTATCTCTGATTATAGCATAACGTAACCCTTACATTCATTCTGAGAGCTCACCTCCAGCCCTGTTTCATCTTCTGATTCTCCTGTCTCCTTCCTGCTGCTGCTTTTCTGCTCCTAAACATATCAAATGGCTTCAGAAACGCAGATCTAAGGTGCAGCTCTTGAGCATGAGGTTGAACCATTTTAAAACTAAACAAGAAAATAATTCACTCACCATATAAATGTGCAGTTGTGGGATAGTCTAGCACAGCTTGATCGGAACACAGAATCCCCCCGTCTGCCTCCTCTCATTCAAATAAATAGGGAAACGCAAATTTCTCCTGAAAAAAAGTAGTGATCGAACACTTCGAACAAGTGGCGAATGTGGTTAAATCGTGCATCCAATCGAGAAAGCGAGCAGATCAGCAGTGCGACAAGAACCTGCCGAACAAGGCGATGTAACACATGTGGATGAGAATTCTCTAAAACATGACTGTTTCGATGAGTTGGATTAAAGCTATCATTTTTTTCTGTTAACTTTGCCTGAAAACTGTGGATTCTGAGAAGGAGTTTTCAAGATATGTCCATAAAATCCTTGCTCTGCCACACTCTAACAAAGGTGCAGTGTCACTGTGACTTGCTCCATCTCCATGGAAACAGACACAGATTCTGCTGTACTTAATCTGCCTAGCAACACGTATTGCTCCTTCAATAATTCTAAGTCTTTGTTTATGAAAAATTACAATGTTGACTTCAATATGAATATTAAGTGTTCAGCTACACTAGGCATGTC
Organism: Parablennius parvicornis; assembly: GCA_900302745.1. Classification (NCBI taxonomy): domain Eukaryota; kingdom Metazoa; phylum Chordata; class Actinopteri; order Blenniiformes; family Blenniidae; genus Parablennius; species Parablennius parvicornis. The sequence goes on from OMNM01000754.1 coordinate 2,409, forward strand.
CTGACATTCCAAATAAAAGCCCCAAACTCCTTCAAATTAAAAGTTTTGTTTATAAAAAAATTTACAATGTTGACTTCTAAAAGGACATTAAGTGTCTGGCTAGCTAGGCCTGAGCTGACTTTAAAAAAAAAAAAAAAAAAAAAGCCCCAAATATTTTCAAAATAAAAGTCTGTTTCTTTAAAACTATCTCTAAAACCTTAACAATTGATATTTAGGCATTAGCTAGATTCGAGCTTAGTTGGCTTTTGAGTAAAAGCCCCCACATTTATCAAAATGAAAGTCCTTTTTTTGTTAAAGCCATCAAAATTAATATTTTATCAATATTTAAATGTACTCGAGGCCATGACAGGGCCAGAAGCCATGATTGGGCCAGAGGCAATGATTGGGCCGACCCCAACGGGCCAGATTCCGAGGTCCCGACCAACACCTCGTGCAGCTTAAATTAATTCATTTATTTATTTGTCTGTCTGTCTGTTTGCAGAATTACGTCAAAACTACTCGACGGATCTTCACCAAATTTTCAGCAGAGATGCATCTTAGGCCCCAGATGATTCCATTACATTTTGGGAGTGATCCGGACCAGGGTCTGGATTCTGGATCCAGATTTCAGTTTTTATGGTCTGAAGCAACTTGAGTCAAAAGAACTTGACAGATCTTCACCACATTTTCAACACAGATAGATATTAGATTGTAGAAAAATCGATGACATTATGAAAGTAATCCGGATCGGAATCTGGATCCGAATTCTGGATCCGGATTTTAATTTCTGGAGTCTCAAATGAGGATCACATCAAAAGTAGATAACAGATCTTCACCAAATTTTTATTCTTACATGTATTATTGGCAAGATACTACCTTCAGATTGTTTCATGGAAACCGAATCCAAATGAAACTTACAATTACAATGCGGATAATTTGTCTTTCCTTGGACATCAGAAATCTGTGATTGCTCTTTTTGTAAATACTTTAAGTTTGAGTCGGAGAACGTGCTCTTTCATAAAAGATATATGAAAAAAGTTTAGATTTCCTTTTTTTTTTTTTTTTTTTTTTTTTGAGGGCGAGATTAAGACCAGGTTTGTTTATGACTTAAGAAATGCATCAAAAGCAACATATTTAACTAACATCTAGAATATTAAATAACAATGAATTTATTTCATAAGAGTTCAAATCACATTGAATTTATTTTATATAAACAATGAACTGCAACGGCAGGATAGACAAAGTGCATATAAACATAACACGAAAATAATGTCATGCCAGTTACGGATTTTTTTTAACATGTTTTCAGTGTAGTATATCTTTGTGAAAAACAACAAGTAAAACAACAGTGAGAAAGCAAATTTTTCAATCATTGTTCCTTAATTAAAACATAAAAAGCTCCACAGTGGAGCTAGAGCATGCTGGGAACACATGGAGCCGCTGTTTGAACCACATAGTCAAGTCCCTGTGCAGCTTTCTGGGTTTTAAATCCCAACGATGACAAGAATGTGTGAAAAAGAAAGTTTTCTATTGGATTTCTTAAGGTCCAGCTAAGAGGAATTTTTGCCTTTGCCATAAAGTTTTCAGGTCAGCTGGTGAGTTTTACAAATATCTGATTCTGTATTAATGGGCGAGCAGATGTCTGTGCCAAAGGGCAGGCCTTTTTTTTTTTTTTCTTTTTTTAACAAAACCAACCTTTCATGCAGCTGCTGTTAAGGAAAAGTCACAGGATTAGGAAATGTGTAATGCAAGGTGATTGTTTAACACTGGTGATCAGTGATTGTTAACAAATATGTGGGAGTGAACTGTAATGATGAGCACATGACGCATGTGATGCTGCAGGAGGTCAGTGAATGATCATTTTCATGCGTATTTGACAGGATGGGGAGACGCTGTAAACATGTAGCATCTCAGTCCTGGAAATGTTCTCACAAAGGAATATATTGACAACATTGGTGTGGCAGTCATTCACACCACTTTCAGGTTCACCCACAGAGGCACGGATTCAGTATGTCCAGAAAACATTATTTTATTAAATTAAATCAAAAGCCAATACACAAGTACTCAAACATTCCTGTACAGACTCAGCAGCCCTGTGCTTCCCGCCTGCCACGTCGTGTGTCCAGGCAGCTCCTCCTTTATGGGCAGAGTGGTGAGGCATCACACCTGATTCACATCAGAGGCTTAATCACCTCTCTGCTACAGTTGGATTTCAGGTGGTTTAACGCAGAAACTTTTCACATGCCTCTAATATGGGCTCCTCCTCTTTGTATTGACCTCCTTCCACTCTGGACTGTTACAGCTACAGTATTTCACTCTGTAGTCGCTCCTTGCTCTTTTATTGTGTTTCTTCAATCAACAAACACTGAAATTCTTTCTCTATATGTAAAAGACCAGCTCTGTCTCCTTTTGTTTCTCCTCCCCTCCTCACTTACTCTCACTCTATTCATCTTTCTTTCAATCCTCTCCTTTTTTTTCTGTAAATTAACTTAGTCTAATTGCTTCCAGCAGTTTTTCTCTCAGTCTGTCACGCTGCATCATGTGATGATGCCGTGGTAGCTCCTGCTCTGTACAAACATGCTCAGTCCAAAACACTTTAGGCTAGGAAGAAGTTTGGTGCCTCTGACATGAGCTTCTGTGCAGTCTGAAGTGAACTTTCTTCTGTTTGCTGGGCCCAGGTGACACAGATCCCAAATGGCTGAGGAGATTTTAATTCCATCGAAGGGGAAAATCACTTCGGTAAGTTTTCCGTCTGACTGAACTGAATCGGGTAAAATGCAGAGCAGTAGGATCATCTGACTGTGTGCTTATTGTTTCTGACTAAGAGGCCCAGCAGCTTAAAGCAGGACTACCAGCCTCAGCACAATAGGCAGAATTCTTTGTTTAAAAGTAGAAAGTTTTGGGGCATTATTCCACAGCTTCATTTTAAGAACACATCTTCAACAAATATTTCCATTTTTCGATGGATAAAAACATCTGAGTTACATGAAAAATGACGTGATTCAGTTAAAAGTTGAATGGAACTTTACTCCACTGTAATATTCTGCTTTGTTTACTCCTGTTATCTTCAGCTCAACTTGAAATGTCAACATCTCACAACCATTTGAATGTTTACGTTTATCTGTGTTTATCCCTTCGGCCCCATAAGTCATTATATCCGTTTTGGACTAATGATTTAGCTTAACCTCACCTTTGTGATTCTACAACTATTTATTCATTTTGACATACTGGATGAATATATTAGACCTAAACTCACACCGCAAAAAACGTGATCATTTTTAATATTTAGGGACATGAACATGCTTCTGTTCTTAGTTTTACAACTTAGAAAACATATTCAATTAGTGGATTTCATGAACCAATGCACAAACTCATCGAAAAAAATGCATAAATACAACTTATACAATTGTAAAAAAATCACAGTTTTGACTACTATTGATTTTGCCTTATTTCACGCTGTTAAAATTTCAATATTTGATATAATTTTTTCAGTACAACCTCACCTATCTGATTCTACTGTTATTTATATTTTTTGACAAACTGAATGAACATACTCGACCTAAAATTGCAAAAATAATACATTACACGAGCAGGTAAAGGATTGATTATTTTATTGACAGACACAAATTTGAAATTAAGGATGAATGAAGGCATATCTAATCGAATTCTTACAAAAAAGTTGTCAGAGTTTTCATGAGACCAGTGCATGTACAAATTCTCTGCAGGGGCTGAGGCTCTGCCAGCCGGTGTGTGATGCCAGCGGCTGGGGGGCACTTGTTGGCAGCTCTGTCTGTACATAACTGTGTGTCTTCTTCATTTATCTGTCTTCTTGCTGGGAGGCTGACCTCTCCAGGTCCAGGTCCCAGGTGACGGACTGCTCCTGAGCAGGCGTCGAAACAGAGGGACAATTATTCTATTCAACTTTTTTCCAACGTGTGAAAAAACCTAACTGAGTTGAGAGAAGTAGTTAATATTAGAATATTGGCACACAACTACCTGCAAACCTGACTGAAATCTAATGATTTGTGTTTTGTTATTGTATTATAAACTTCGAAATATCGATGTGATTTGAATAGAATAACAACTATTTTCTATAGTATAGGAGCAGGTCTTTATGTATATAGTCCTTCAGTCATTTATTTAACTTTCCTTTTTTTTATCATTACAGGATAAAAATCATCAAAAAGGTTTTAGGCAGTATGTAAACAAAGGCAGTATGTAAACAAACAGCTTTCGGTAATGGTATGATCATTCTAAAAAAAACTCATTTGAATAAAGAGTTTATTTCACACAAGAACATTAAGTTGATTACAGAATTAGAAAAAATGTATTTGAGAAATTTGTGCTGCTGTCCTGTGATGAACTCTGTGAGTTTCCTCTGTGGTGGTCTACACCGCACTGCCTCCTTGCTTTCTGACACTCCGTTCACATTCTGATCAGTTTTCCAATTTTCTTCTTTTCATAAAACAGCTTTAATTGATTTGTGGAGTGCAAGTCCAAGAAACAGTAATTGCTTTATGGAGGGTAAACTATCTTGTATTTTAGAATACAAATCAATGAACAAAATTCATAGAGGGAAACAAGAACTCATCAACTGGTGAAAATTCTGAAAGAAATGTCACATTATGTGGGACCTTTAGTGTGATTGTACTTTCAGACTTCTGACCACTGAGAATGATTGTCGGAGGGAGAATTATTACTTCACTTCTTTTTGTATACACTGGAAGTTTTCTTTACTACAGACAAAACAGTGTAAAGTGAATCTGAATGAAGTGTGTGAGAGTGTGTGTGCTCCTTTGTCTACAGCACCTCACTGTCTCTCTGCTGGTTGTGGCCTTCCTCACCTCCTTCGGGAGCTCCATGCTTTATGGATACAACCTGGCTGTTGTCAACTCTCCAGCTGGGGTAAGAAATTATATACACTATGAAAGTCCACAACTTCTCACTTTTCCAGTCATATTTGATCTAAATAAATGCATTAGTTTTATTTGAGGTTTAGACTACAGTACGGGCTAAAAGCAGATCTAAAAGGTTAATTGTTTTTCAGTTAATGTGTTGCGTTGTGGTCCTGATGGAGTAAAACTAACTCCTGCAGTAGTTGTTTTTCACTCGGCTTTTATTAAGTTGTTCTCTTCAACAGTTCTAGGTCTTAACACCAGTAATTATTTATGGCCCGAATGTACACATTTTTTCCATTCTGTTCATGTATATGATCTGTGCTTTTGTTTGTTGTGATGTGTATTCATTCAGCTTCCCCAACAAACCTTGGTTTTTTCGTAGTTGTTACGGGCATTATTGGTCCGTGTACCTTCTGGCCTTCCAGTTTTTGTTTTGATATCGGAGAACGAAAAACCGGAAACCATCCGACTTCCGTTCTCCAATTTGATATTAGAAAACGAGAAATGGGAGACGAGCCGTCTCCCATTTTTAGCTTTGAAATTGAAAAAACGGAAGGCGGATGGACCAAGGTATTTTTTTTTTTAAGTTTGATTTCTTGGTTAAATCCACACAATCAGATACAAAAAAAACGGGGAATTTTTTTTCGCTTTCTGATTTGGGTCAGAAAACGAAAAAACGAGAATTCAACTTGTTTTTTCATTTTTGAACAAAAACCGAAAAAACGGACGTTCAACTCAATTTCCGATTTGCTGTTGTCATGGACGAAGTGCATTAACGTGCCCCTGTTGTGTTTGATTGATTCATGTTTGCCTGAACTTTTCGCTGAAAAACTCCACGTTAACACAACATATCTCGATGTCAAATGACAACTGCAGCCTCCAGTCTGTGTTGTCACTACTGAAAATATCGTGTTTGGTTATATATTAATGTGATATGTCACATGCTCACTAAGAGCTGGGTTATTTTTCCACACTTACTCCTGATTAACACCTGAACTCCTGGATGTTAGACTGCCTTTTGCCTTCAACTATCTGACACGCCAAGTGACACGTTGGTGACACGTTGGTGTGTGTAAAAACTTGTATAAATCAACAGATGTCCATATGACCAAATCAGTGATCAGCTTTTGGATAAGCTCAGGGCTGATTTGGTTTATTTTTGTCATACTAGGTTATTTTTATACTTGGAAAAACATAAATAATTTAGTATGATACATCATTTATGTACATATTAGTCTTTCATTTTGTGGTTGCCTCACACAACCCATCTTAGCCTTATTGATATAATACTGAAACACTGAATACTGAAAAAAAAGACGTTTGTCTCTGCTTGATCTGCAGGTTGTTTTCATTCTGCATTTTTGAATATTGTTTAATGTACAATAAATGGTCAAATGTTAGCTAATTAATGTTTAAACAATAGTCTGTCTATAGATTTTTGACATTTTTATAGAGATTAAGTATTTCACTTTAAGATGCAAAATTTAACTTTTCAGACCATACATTAAAAAATGTTTTAATTTTGAACAAATATTGCCACAAATAATTACTCCCCTGCTTGCCCGGTAAATCATTTTAATTTCAAAATGAAGTCTTTCCTTAATCATTTCTGCTTTGGTCTTGGCGGGTTTTGTCTTGAGTGTACATCTCAGAAACAGTTCATAATATCAGTATATTTTTCTTTTATAAAGATACAGTGACTCAGCCAATGCTTTCTTCTTGCTGCTGAAGCCTGGTGGGATGTAAAGTCTGCGTGGAGGGACGTGTTCACAGTGTCTTCAGTGTTAAAGGTAGAATCACAGAATTTACAGTGGAAAATGTGAAGACTTGTGGCTCCATGTGCCTCAGTATAAATCTGTGATTTAACATATTTATCAAACCCAATGCAAAAATAATAATCACAGGGCTGTTTAACATTACTCAATTGTTATGTTCCCACAGGATTAAAGGAGTAATTGAAATTTAACTTGTTCTTAATGCACTGATGGGAGACATTTAATAGAACTGTTTTTGAGACAGTCATTTCTGGATAAGATCATTTTTAGTCTTCGGTCAAATAAGGTCTCTGATTTTTCATTTTTTTAAATCCATACTGGTAACAATGGTTCCCACGATTGTATTTTCAAAAAACCTTCTGGTCTTAATAACTAGATGGACTCAAGTAAGAATTAATGGTCAGAAAGATTTTCCAATTCACTCTTTTGGAGAAATGATGAGAACAGAAGCTCTTTTGCAGTGTTTCAGTTTCTTTTATCCACTCTATGTTCTCAAATACTAACAAACACGTTTCTGTTCAATTAGTTCAGAAACATGATTGGTGTTTGAAGTACAAGTACAGGTACAGGGGTGTTTTTATTCAGTTTGTTGCAGTGGGCCTCTGTCACAGTCCTGCTGTCAGACGCACTAGAGGAGAAGCTGTAAAGCAGTCGTGGTTGGTTAAAAAGAAACACCTCACTGTTCAGGAGTTGATTGAACATATAACATCAGTATCATTTTGAGGTATTTGATGCAAAAGGAACACGAGAAAGAAGCTCAGGACAAGATGTTTACTGGTTCATGGTATCTCGACAACAGAATGACAGACTGAGTTGGAGGCAGGATTTTGTAAAAGGAACAGAGGAGTTTCAGAGCTTTAGCAGTATATAAAATAATTACTTGGAATTTATATAATGTGACAACGTGATTTGCAATAGGTACCAATTGTCACTAAATACATAAGCTATTGTCAGCACCTTTGCCTGTGTAAAACTAGCTAAAAAAAAAAAAAAGTAGTTCTTTAAAACAGTATGTGAAATTGCTACATTTAGTGTTGGTCTGAAAGTATTAACATAAACAACTTAGAGTAATACTCAGCCTGCATGTCACTATTTTACTTTCAGCACTATTGAAACTGATAAACAATGGGCAAAAGGACCTATACAGATTAAACGGATGAAGGCCTGTTTGACCTCTGACCTTGGCAGCATCCAGTCACGACTGGTGGCCACAATGTCACTGATCTTTCGGGTGACTTCGTCCAAGCCATGGGACGCCTCCATCAAGTCCTCCAGCTGCTCCCTCAGTGTGTGGACTCCATGTTGGTTAGTGTTCAGTGATGTTCTCTGGTTTGATGTTTTGTTGTGCATGTGTTTTTTACCTCCGCCAGGGAGGGTCTGTCTGTCTGTTAGCAGGATTACGCAAAAACTCCTGACGGGATCTTCCTAAAGAAAATTCAGAAGATGTGTCTTGACCCAACTTAGATTCCATTAAATGTTGAGAGTGATCCGGATAACCATCTGGATACAAACAAATGTCAAAGATCCTGTTTTTCCCCTTTACTTATTGAACTTTTTTCAAAAAATTCTATCTCTTGGAGATCATATCTGATTGAACTGTAAAAATTCAGTGATGTGTAGGATGGTCATATCTAGTTGAGAGCAACATTTCATTTGGATTGGATCCATAATAAGGTCAGGAAACATTCTGGAAGTTAACATTGGAAACCCCATTTACGAGTTTCAAAGAAACCATAACTCATACAATTATTTTTGATACTCTTGAAATTTGATATGTATTAAATTTTTTTAACCTTTATTTTACCAGGAATAACCCATTGAGATTAAAAACCTCTTTTTCAAGGAAGTCCTGGCCAAGAGGCAGCAAAAGTAGTTACGATTTAAAATTACGAAGCTAAAAATGCAATTACATTCACGTTATAAAAAACTGTTACAATTCAAAAGTCAACAAAATTACACAAGACTTTCTAAAAAAGAGTTAGAATTTAAAGAGGTCGACTCAAGTGCTCTCAATCTGGACTTAAAAGCGTTCAATGGGATAAGTTCAGTGATTTTCTAGTCTTTTTGCTGCACGTTCCATGTAGAAGGAGCACAGTAACAAATGATCACTTGAACATAAGCTGTAAGAATCAGCACTTCTCAGATTTATTAAGTTATGAAGACAGTGGACCAAGCACGGCCTCATATATTTGGAGGGTCATTGCCCTGAAATATGCCAAATTTCGTCTGGATCTGATCCAGATAAATGATATGGCGACACATTGAAGTTGAGAAATTTTAACATTGAAACGCCATTTGGCGGAGGTCTGCGCTCTTGGAGTGCTTCTCTAGTTCTTCTATTAAACTCTGTTATAAAAAATGTTTATCAGTTTCTTTATGTGTCTGAACACAGACAAATGTGCTGGCACTTTACATACACATACCTGGTTATTAATTATTTGCTTTATTTCAGTATTATATTAAAGAGGTCAAGATATATAGATCTGTGCCTCCATAAAATCAAACACTAGTACCAACACAAATGGATTAATTATGCTAAATTATTTAAGTTTTCTTCCAAGTATAATTACTAGAATGGCAAAAATAAAACCAAACCAGTCCTGAGCTCATTCTAAAGCTCCAATTTTACATCGCTGTGTTGGTCATATATCGGTCTGTTGATCTATGTAGATGTGGTGGTGTTCATAAAAAACATCCCACAATCTCCTGATCAGACCAGTTTGCTCATGTATGTATTGTATGATATGAAATTTGCATGTTTTTTACACACACTAACGTTCGTTAGTGTGTGTCGACAGTGTCTGCACAGATGAAGATCCTGTGTTCACAGAGGTCAACTGGATTCATATTATCGATGCCTTGAAGACAAGTTTTGCTGGAAAGAAAGTATCTGTTGGTTCTTTGAGATCCAGTTCAGTTCTAAAAAATAAAAAATACTAATTAAATGATTGTAATTTGTGAATTTAATTATGAGTTTAAAGCCAGCAAAGGTGCAGACACTTTTTATACGCACACCTAGTTATCAATTATTTGCTGAATTCTATCAGTAAGATGCAGATGGGTAGCAGATCTAGGCATGATATTGCTAAATAAATGGGCTACAATCAGGGATTTCATTAACCCATTTTGTTGCTCATGGAAAAAACTATCAAAAAAATCTCCTCCTCAGTAGCAAGAAGAAAACACTGGCATTATATCTTTAAAAAGGAAAATATACTGATATCATGGATGTTATATATGTATTTTGCTCATAGTTCTATGTTAAAATGATGGTCATATGCACATCTGTTGATTTAGATAACGTTTTTACTGCTTTTGGCGTGTCAGATAGTTGCAGACAAACGACAGTTTAACAACCAGGAGTTAAGGGGTTAATCAGGAGAAAGTGTGGAAAAATATCCCAGTGCAGAGTGAGCATGTCTGTATGGCATCGCTATATAACCAAACACGATATTTCCAGTAGTGACAACACAGACTTTAGGCTGCAGTGGTTATTTGACATGGAGATATGTTGTGTTAAATGAGTTTTACTGTGAAAAGTTGGGGTGCTGAACTCCTGCCCATCAATAACGGCATTAATGTACATCATCCATGAGAAAAGAAAATCGGAAATTGAGTTGAATGTCTGTCTTTTTGTTTTTTGTCCAAAAATGAAAAAACGAGTTGAATTCTCGTTTTTTCATTTACTGACCCAAATCATAAAACGAAAAAACAACCTGTTTTTTTGTATCTGATTATGTGGATTTAACCAAGAAATCAAACTAACAAAACGTACCTTGGTCTTTCCGGTTTTTTGTTCTCCGATTTAAAAACAAAAATCGAATGGCCAGGAGGTACACAGAGCCATTATTTCAGTTTTTCTCGATTGTTTACTCACATTTCCTGAAAGTCAGCTTCATACACTCAGAACTCTATGCACAAATCAATAAAACACATAAACAATGGGCAAAACCCCTAAATTATATTTTGTTTTCAAATGGCTCACACCGACCACCATATTAGACTACGGTGGCCCAGAGGGACCAACAACACAGCGCGACAGCACAAACCCACAACACAACAGCAAAAAGAAAAAAAAAAATCCACAATGGAAGTGTGCAGCAGACGGAATATTGTGATTACGGAGTTTATTGAAATGTTAGTAAAATGCTGCTGCATGATGATTATGATTAATATCGCTATGTGTATTCAGATATCAGCAATTGTGATCACAGTATTAAAATTGTCAAAGTTATGTACGTGCTCTGCCGTTGATCCTTTGGTTCTGCTTTGGGTCAGTCATAATATATTGTGCCCCGGAAACAAAGCCTGCTCTCCGACCGCTGCGCCCATAGACATTATATACAGTAGATGCCTCACCGACTGGCCGCAGCGTACGTCAGTGTGTCTACCATCTTGTGAGTGGCATTTGTCAGGACTTGTACAAACAGACAAAATAAGGACAATCGACTGCATGGAATTACCTTTCACAGGTAGGAAAAACGTGTTTGTTGTTGTTTAGCTCATATAATATTAGCTTGGGACATAGATCAGCTGGAATCTATTCCCTCGTTTAAGCTAGCCCTCAAACAACAATATCACCGTTCATTCAGTTAATCTAACAGCGGCTATTTTAGTTGCAGTGTATAGAATATTACATATTAACAGAAATCAGTTGCGTTCAACTGAACAGTGGTGGGATCTGATGAGAGTAAATACCCAGAGCTAAAACCACAATAAGGTTTTATTAGAGGAGAACCCAGAAATAGCATTATTGAAGTTTGAATCTAATCTCTTGCCTGTTTTACAAATCCATGCTGTTCTCAAGGAACATATAATTAGGAATACATGCTGTCAATGGCTTGAGAATGAGCTGAAGGAAAGTATGGAGAAGAGAAATAGGGCTAAAGTAGCAGCAATAACATCTGGAAATGACTATAAACATAAAAAGTACTCGTGTACATTGACATTAATGTGTTTTTGTTGTTTATGTAAGCGGGCTGGAATGACAATCCATGGCAGGCCAATTCTGGGCTATTTTCCTCCGCCTCATGGTCAATTGTAGTGTGTCTCCCAGCCAGTCTGGAAATATGGCAGCAGTCAACTACACTGTGTCCCTATCTGCTGCTGATCATTCCTCAGCTCCAGCAGCATAAGAATCTGAAGACCTCCCATCCCTGTTCACCAACATCCCTGCTCTCATGTGTGACCACAATTATGTTACAATACATTTTTATGTAATATTAAAGGTAAATATGTAACATTAAATTCATGTATGATAGGTAAATATGTTATTGTGTGTAAATGTTTAAAAAAAAAATCTACATTTGTTCAACAAAAATGTTCATAACTTGTGACCTAATGTACATGTTCATTGTACATGTCACATTGTGTGTAAATAAATGCTTTTGCATATTTTTGTCATGGACTACATCATGTTGCTGCTCTCAAAGGACAGTGCAGCAGTCCCAATGTTTTGCAAACTTCTTCCATTTCATCTCAATACTTTTTATCACCATGCTACATTAGATAAGATGTGATTTTATTTTATGCCCATGGGGAATTTTTTTCACGTGTGTGTGTGTGTGTGTGTGTGTGTGTGTGTCAATAGAATGCGAGAAAGGAAAAAAACCCTGATTGAGGGATAAAAATAACGTCCGTAATGATTGTTCTTCGCGCTCATGTAAATGTATATTTGCGTATTTTTCTTCAGAAAACACATCTCTGTCACACAGACTTGTTTAGGTTGACACGGCAGACTTAACGCTCACAAGATGGCGGCCGCTCTGATGTATTGAAGTGGTGGCCGGACACAGGCTGCATGGCATCTAGTGTATATGACTATGGCTGCGCTACTCCTTTGTGGCTTTTTTGTGTCGTGTTGTGGCTTTTGCCGTCGGGTTGTGTTGTTGGCCCCTCTGGGCCTCCGTATTAGACATTCATAAGGACCATTAAAACTAATGTGCAGTGTAAAACATTGTGACCAATGGGAAACAGTTCTGCATTCATCATCAGGGATTTGTTTGTTGTTCAGTGTTACATGTACTACATACATACATACTTACATACATACATACATACATACACTAGGCATGTGGAGATTATCTGATATAAATCAGTATCTAGATACAAACGTGCTCGATGCAACTGTATCGATACCTTCAGTGTGCATTGGTACAATTTTCGGGTGGAATCGAGATGGATTGGTCACTGTGTGCCTGCATCGATAAAATCCACGGTTCAATTGATTTTTTCATCTTTTGTTTTTTCAAAAAATTCAACGTGAAAAATTTGCTTGCACAATGTATTTTTTCACGTCACATTTAGTTTTATCCTTTGTTTCCGAGCCGGACTTTTACAGTGAATATACGAATATTCAGGGACTGTATGTATATTTTTTTCTTTTTTGTTTTAGGAAGAACATTATTTCATAAAGAAGTTATGTACTTCTTCTTTGTCATTTGTTCTTCCTAAAACAAAAAAGAAAAAAATATACATACCACAACAGGAATCCCAGTCCACTTTGATGCAATAATTAAGCTTATTTAAGTAATTCACAAGTGTGACAACCAGAATGTAAATAATTTTGTTTTGTATGACAGTTGAAATATGCTCCAATACAAACCGAATTGCAGCACTGGTTGTGTTTGAGGAGGTTCTTAAATGTCTAAGACATGCTAAGTCAGCCTTAATAGACTTTAATACAGCCACAAGCCAATGATGTTACCGTGCTTGACCAATTAGAATGTTTTGCTGGACAAATACCGAAAGTCGCTGCTGTTCTGTGACCAGAGGAATATACACTGTCTACAAAATGATTCATGGTTTGTCACCTGTTAAAATACAGAATGAATGATTCTTATTTATTTTTTTTAATTGATAATGGTAAGGTATCATTTCCTGTGGACTTGAAAAGAAATATGGTCACCAGCACATTTCCCTGTGACAAGGTTTGTGACCTGTTCCAGTTTCTCATGGTCAAGATCTGGAAACTCAATTGTTCAACAGGAGTTTTTTTTCAGTCTCTGTTCCAATTTTTTTCTTTCCTTTGTCTCCTTTATTTTCCGTTTGTCTGCCTCTGTTTTTGCCATCACTGTCATTAGATCATTCTGCTTCAGTTTTTTTTCTTCTTCATTTGCATTTAGTTTTACAGCCTTCTTTAATATGGCGTCTCGTTTCTCCTTTGGCATCTCATCAAAATAAGCAACTGCAATTCCACTGGGCTCTCAACTTGGATGAGAGGAAACACAGGGTAGCATTTGGTGATTTCTTCTGTGCTGCACTAAACATCACCATGATTACCTCAGCATCCATGTTGTGGGCCCTCATTCCTCCATCAACACTTTGGTGACATCAATAGTGACGATCCAGGACTTCAATGACAGCAGCAAGGCAGGCGTGCATCATGATGGAAAACATGTTGGCATCTTCTGGAGGTTGCCTCAGGGCTTGGAGTGTGTCATTGGAGTCATCAAGTTTCTCTCCAAAGAAATCTATCGATCTTGAGGAGATCTAATGGTTCGTGCATGTTTTTGAGGCGAGTGATCACACCTTTCACCAATAAGACATCTTCGACGTGGTCTGTATGGTCTTCAGCTCCTCTATAAAAATTCTTCATCCATGGCCCTGTTAGAAACTTGCCAACATTGGAATTATAGCTCCGCCAATTTCACATTCTCTAGAAAACGTGCTGCCAGATTATAGGTTTGTTATGACTTTATCTTATATTTAGACTTTTTGTTGGTTTTCCTTAATAGCTTACATTTGAGTGCCAGTGAGTGTACGTGCAGGAATATGTGTGCGCTCACCTGCGTGTCACTGGACACTGGTGCTGGACTGTGCGTCCTGTTGCACCTGCGCGAATGTGTCTGCGCGAGTGCAGTACCTCAGTGTGTGTTTGTGCATTAGTGCGTGTGTGCACGAATGAGTCTGCGTGTCTTTGCGGGACTGTACGTCAGTGTGCGTTCTGTGCATGTGTGTCTATATGAAAGTTCACCATAATATGTGTGCCTGCAGACGGGTGTGCGTGTTGTGGTGTGCAAGGTGGGGAGTCTGCGCTGGCTTCTGCTCGGACCTTATTGGGATCTGTTATGAGCAGATGAACAGTTAGGGGTTGGCATATGTATGGTTATGGAGGAGGAAAGATGCTTATATCCTGCCCATAGTTACACTATGTAAATACTTAATTGTACTTGTCAATTATTATTACCCAGTAATATTGTTTGTTTTAAAAACTACTACGCTATACTGTTGATAATTTGTTCCGGAGATCTTAATGGTTAGTTTAGTGCAGGGGTCGGCAAGCTTCAACTCTCAAAGAGCCATTCACACCTAACAGAAGACACTGGGAGTCGCACAGCTTCGGATGGCCGCTGAGCTGTGGTCGCAGGTAGCCGCCGAGAGCTCACGTGTTCTGACGGCTGCAGCAGCATTTATTTGGTATAAAATGCGGGACCGAGGCTCAGGGAGCCGGAGCAGAGGGACCAAAGAGCTGCCGGTTGCCCACTCCTGGTTTAGTGCTTAGTTTAGTGTTAACCCATTATAAACATGTGGGGACTCAGCCTACTGTTAAGATCGGTTGGAGCGACCTGGGACTTGCAACATGTAATCGACATTCAGTAAGTAATTTGATTCTTAACTTAGTTAGCTCGAGCTGCTAACAAGCTAGCATTTGACGAGTCCCTCCGGTTCTGTGAAGCAGCATCAAAATCAGCGCCAGCCAATCAGCTCTGAGATTCTTTATGACGTTGTTAGTGGGGCTTTGAGCTTCAAGCCCCACTCGGCATCAAATTTGCGCGATCTGAATGAATGGAGCCACAGACTGAGCATGTGCACTTACACTTTACTGCATGCAATACACACTGCATGGTGAGAGAAGGACCAGCCCCACTCATTCAAACATTGGTGTGGATCAGGAGGAAACAGCGAGAAGCAGCAACTGGAGACTAATAACCATAAAATAGAGTTCTCACACACAAATTATGTGCAATTTAGGACAAAATATTATTCACAGAAAAGAAAATAATGTAGATAATCTTAAATTATTAACATATTTTACACGCAATCCTTTCTGATGAAACCTGCCCCTATTACCCAGTTGCCACTGTGTGTGTGTGTGTCTGTATGTGTATATATTTATATATATATGTGTATATGTATATATATGTGTGTATATATATATGTGTATATATGTATGTGTGTGTATGTATGTGTATATATATATATATATATATATATATGTATATGTGTATATATATATATATATATATATGTATATATATATATATATATATATATATATATGTATATATATATATATATATATATATATATATATATATATATATATATATATGTATGTATTTCT
>OMNM01000760.1:0-16979 GCA_900302745.1 Parablennius parvicornis
AAAAAAAAATGTTGGATTACTGGATGATTGATGAAAGAACTAAGTTTTTTTCTGCTTTATAATCAAACAACATTTGTAATCATCCCAATACCAACAGATTATTGGCTGGTGAGACTAAGACAATGCCAACATAGGTTTTATAGTTTTCAGTTTAACTAATGAAACTCACTACATACAGTGAATATTATTGATGGAGCGCAGTGGAAATTAGGTTAAACTCTCACGTTTGTATTGATGCCAGTTTCATTTATAGATGAGTTACACAATAAATACTTTAAGGAGTTTTTGTTTTACTCTTCATGATTTTAGCCTATAAATCATGAAAATCCAGTATCTGAAAATGTTATAACATTTCAAAAGGTCACAATAGGTCTTCTTGTCTTTCAGAGGGCCATGGTGGGAATAATTAAAATGTAAATAAATCTTAAAAGAATACAAATAATTCTACTTTTTTTTTTACATTTTGGATGTCAACACTGATGCATAGACAGTGTTAACATGGCCAATTCACGTTAGGCTGCTGCATATTATTATCATATAAAAGTTGTCCTATGAAAGCAGAGGATGTGCTGCTGGCTGACCTTTGCTCTGTGGGGGGTTTTGGCTGCGGTCTCGGAGGACATTGATCTCATAAACTGCTCCGTATGGCTCAAAAAGCTCTCGGAGCTGCTCCTCGGACCACGACCGTGGAATCTGGCCGACAAACATCTTGATGGCATCCACATCTGGCTGGTCGGGGTGGTCCAGAGACCCGTTCATCTTCTTCC
Source organism: Parablennius parvicornis (assembly GCA_900302745.1). NCBI lineage: Eukaryota > Metazoa > Chordata > Actinopteri > Blenniiformes > Blenniidae > Parablennius > Parablennius parvicornis. Next base: position 768 of record OMNM01000760.1, read on the forward strand.
CTCTGCAGAGACAGTAGAAGAAAAGAGATAAATGTATGGGCCTGGATGTCTCGTCACCTTTTTCAGAGGTAGGTTTGAAGTCAACTCATATGAAATACAGCACGGATGCATTCTGGGAAAAGTTATGGAATGATGGGTAAATCATAATTACAATAATTCAATCCTAACAATTAATCATACTATAAAACAACCAAACACCAATCATTGCAGTTTTTTTTTTTTTTTTTAAGTAAACCAGTAATTACTACAGAATCTTTAGTGGCTCATGTGTTATCTACAAGTGGCAGGTAATGGTTAGACTTTGGGAAAAAAGACTTGTAAAATCCAGTCCTGGTTATTACACAGGATCACGTACTATTTAACAAGTCATCGACAAACTGGTAAAAAGGAAGCAGTGGAATTATGAACCACTTATGTAGCATCCCCATAGCTTGCAATGCCTGGTCACGGACTGTCTTGTGCAGTAAAGAAATAAAAGAATGAGTTAAAACTTCAACAAGGCAATTCTCTGCAAGCCTCTAACATTCAAACACCATCACTGTGATTACATTAGTAGTTTTTATTGTCTATGTAAGCATTTATCTGCTGTTTTATTGTTTTATCCTTGTCTTGCAAAGTGTCCTTCAGTGTTTTGAAAGGCTCTTTAAAGCTGAGGATCGTCTGAGGACTCGTTAGGTCACATAAAAAATGTTTGTCTCTAAGCCCCAAACCACCAATCTGAGGCATTTACCTCGCCTCCAGGCTACATTTTACATCGTCCTTGTCTGTATGAGGGAGGAGATCAGACATGAAGCTGAAGGTCAGAATGGAGACTACAGAGTAACGTGATTAAAGAACTTCAGTTATCAACTTGTCAACACTGTCTGTACTCAGATGAAGCGAAGTGGAAAGTAGCAGGGTTGAAGTGTAATTTGGTAATAGTGCATTTCCAAAAGTAATGTCTGGGTTGTTAATTAAAGGATGGGTTCATTCATTGAATCATCTACCTACTTCACCATTGCATCCATCCAAGAGCCAGTATACACAACATTTTTATATAACAATAATAATAACAACAATCCAACTTGGTCGTCTGTCCATACAAATGTCTGTGTACTCACATTGTGTGTGTCTGGTTGCATGACAAATTCAAACCACACCTCCCACTATTGGCGTGGTATGCTAATGAAAGCTTTAAGAATTTCTGCCATTATTATGTAAAGAGATGCTGTTATGAAAACAATGCCAAATTTTCTGAAATGAAAACGAAAAAACAATACGATTTCAGTTGAAATGTCGCAAAAACGGGACCTCAGTGCCAAAGGGTGTGAAAGGTACGGGTGAAGGCTATCAGTGTAAACAAAAGAAAATTTCACACATTTTATGTCAACTATCAAACTCCAAAGTACTTTTCTTTTCAGGAGTGGAAGGGAACTACTTGGAGGACACCCTTGCATAGAGAGAACATGCAAACTCTGCATATCCAGGCCTTGATTTGGACTCAACACAGTCCATCTGGATTCATCACCACTCAGGTTTATTGTTTGCCAGCCATTTTTGGATGAATCTGAAGAATTGAACATGTATTTGTAAGGTGGACTAATGGGAGCTTGTTGAAACAGCCCGGAAACATTTCTCTTGTTCAGAATTTGATCAGTAAACACATCTAGTTCATGTTTGAGAGATGTGCTGACAACTACTGTTTGATTCAGAGGATAACACATAATTTGAGGCGGCATGGCTCGGTTGGTAGAGCGGTCGTCTCCCAATCGGAAGCTTGTACGTTCGATATCCTTCTCTCCCTGCCTTCATGCCGTAGTGTCCTTGGGCAAAACACTGAACTCCGAACTGCCTGTGTGAATGCAGTATGAGAGCGAGTGGTTGGTGGTGGTCGAAGGGGCCGATGGCGCATTGTGGCAGCCTCGCTTCTGTTAGTCTGCCCCAGGGCAGCTGTGGCTACATACGTAGCTTACCACCATCAAGTATGGAGTGAAAGAATAATGCAATGTAAAGCATCTTTGTGTGCCCAGAAAAGCGCTATATAAAACCAATGCATTATTATTATTATTATTATTATTATTATTATTATTATATGACCCCAAAATTGGAGAGCTGCGTGAACATGAAGAATAATGATTGTTAGAAGGCACTGAATCAACATTTTCTCACAGACCTGTTTAATGACGCATATCATTCCCATTATTTCTGTCTCATAGACCAGAAAAATACTTTATTAGAAAAGGAGGAAATTACTGAAATACTAGCATTTAAGCACACTATCAAAAGCCGACTAAACTTAAAAAAGGCAGAAATCACAGTTCTGTAATGAATTCATATTTTGATATGAATTTCTCCATATCTGATATGAAAAACTGCAACACGATGGCCTTATTTACATCACAATTCATTGTAATACTTTGAAGTGTAGCTCTGGTACTGTGACAAGTCACACCACCAGGTTCTTACTAACACACCCCTGATGCCTCCAATGTTTAAGTTTAGCAGCGATGCATACTGTTAAAAGAAGCAGATTTATTCAGCATATGTGGATTATTGAGTGTGCAACATATATTGTTCTATCCAACTTAAAGACCACAATGGTGCTATAAAATTATGATTAATTTGCCGGAAACACTTAGATCGGTTGATCTTCTAAAAACATAATATAATCATAATCTGCTGGGTCTGTTAGCATTTTTGAAGATAAATGCTGATATGTAGTCTGTTATTCTGGTAATTTATTGAATTTCTATCTTAATTTGTCAATTGAAAATAAAAAAGGCACAAATAACAAAACCTGATCCAACACAAAATAAATAACTCACGTTACCGTCAGACATAAAAACAGTACAAATAACTGCCACCAGCTTGGACCAAACTGCACTAAACTAAACTATGTGTTCAAACTCGAGAAAAAATGTAAACATTTCTGGCAGTTTAATTGTTGTTCCTGTTTGCGGAGGGATACAGCAAATTAACTTCTCACATTCTCCCTTTTTGAAACTTGCATTTCCTACAACATATCTTTTTATCAAACAAACCGTTTCTGTATCAGTTAACCTGAGTGAAATGTTTTATTGTCCTGTCACAACCCAACAATAAGGAAATCTGATATGAGCAGTGCCACATACATAATTGTGACCGTCTTTGTTGAGTTTGCACCTCCTCTCCAAAATAACATTATTTTGCCTAGGATGATGCGTTTGTGTTTGCCTGTCGACAGTATTGTAATCTACCCAGTATGTAGCTTGTCCTTCACCCAATGCTGCTAGTGAAAGCTAACATGAAAGACATCTTAAGCTCCTGATAACAGTTTGGTAAAATTTTGTGCAATATCCATAATAAACATGAGTTGTGAGCCACTTGTCTTTGCGTAATACTACAAGTCCTTGAAGTAAAGAGAAAACTTAGCACCACTGATGCAACTTGGGAGTTGAATTGGACGAATTCTTCCTGATTTCAACACAACATAAGATAGCCAAATGTGTACGATTGTTCAATGTTATGTCTCTTTACCAACAAAAGCCTTTATATTTAACTTGGTCTCAATGGAAAACCCATTTTGAACATATAAACAAAATAAATAGACGTTACAGATCTATATTTTGATGTCTATCTATAATAAAGCTTATTCTCAGAAACACTTAAGAGGCAATATGTGCAAACAAAAAGTTTTCAGAGAAGTATTGAGTGAATTATTTCTCCCAATCAAGCCTAAAAAGTAGAAGAAACCACAATGTCTCACCTCTGTAATCAGTTATAAACCCTCTGCACTGAACTAGGTATGAGACGGCAACTGATGAGAAGAACAAAAGAAATACACAAAGACTTCTCCAACTCTTTTGGAGAAATTGCAAAGAAAGGAAAAGTATCAGTATGTTTGCGACTCAAAATGTCAACACTAAGAAATGTGGACTACTGACAGAAACATGTCTGGCTACAATAATAATTGGTTCTAAACCACAACTGAATCAAAAATTGGTTTCTGAAAGGAAACATAAAAATAAAGGCCTGATAGTAGGCAGACATAGAATAGTTTTTGGGTCCAGGAGCCAAGAGTGAGAGAACATCCTCAACAAGACCTGGGAAACCTTTGGAAGAGATGGATGAGGTTATCAAGAAAAAAAGCATTTCTGTCTCCTTATTTTTGTAACTACCATATAGACCACATTTAGACAAAACCATTAAGAGGATGAATTAATTAAAAACAACAAAACCACACTCGCCCTTGGTCACAAAGCAAATGCAGAATACTTTAAAAATAGATAGATCAAATTGCCTCACTGCATCAGGTGAGAACCTTGTCTGTCATTTAGACATGGCATGAAAAAAACGAACTTTGAGAGACATTCATTGGGCTCAGTCACTGAAATGTACAGTGACCAACTACCCAATAAATAAAGTGGAGAAATCTGTTACATCATGTTTAAATATAGGCTGTTTTATGGTGGTGTCATCAGCAACTGTCACAAATGTTTGGTAGTTTGAATGGACGAATGTCAAGTAGAGAAAGGGGCCAAGTACACATCCCTGTGGTGCACCTGTGCTCGGGATGTCCCATCACAATCGTCTGAGGTTTTACTCTGGACGCCCAGAACACAAGCTCACAGTGCTTAAGAGGCCAGTTTCTGTTTCTGAATGTAATAATATCAGTCACATACAGTCCACCTTCGCATCCCTGGACTACCAATATATTACACCAACAGAGGGAAGCACTTTTTAAACATGCAGACTGTGAGGCAACTAAACTGACAGGTTTCATTTCATTCAGTTTGTGCCCTGATTTTATATGATACAATGAAATGATTTGGAAAGCTCAGCCTGAGCCGAAAACATCTCCTGTATGGGTACGACAAAGGAACATGTTCAAAATATCATGGCAGTATAGATATCAAGATAAAGTTTCTTCCTGGTGTAACAGCAAAACCTGTTCTGAAAGTGGAAGGCTCTCAATCACATAATATTGTTTGCCTAAGCTGCTGAACAGGACATGAGGAAGAAAAAAAAAAAGTTAACATTTCCAACATAAGCACATGGTAATGATAGTATTTAAAGTTACTTTACTTTTTGGTACTTTAGTTCAAATCTTCACAATGTGATGATGTTAGTTTATGGTTTTCCAAAGTTATATATAAACAAATGTATTTAAAAAGAAATAGTGAAATGTAAAATAATCGTGTTACAACATGCACACACAAAAGCATTAAAACCTCAAAGTGTGTACATTTATGAAACTGAACAATCAAGAAACTGGGATTGTCACTCTCAAGAGTTCTTGAAACAAACTAAGATTGGAAACACTCAACAAACCTAATTGATGCTTTTATAACCTTTTTTTAACTTGTGAATCCTGATAACTGATTCTTTAAATGGATCTCATTAAAATACTTAAATATTGTTGTGCATTATTCTGCAACAGAATTTCAGCCAAAAAGGTACACACTGCCAAAGTCACACGCAAATTAGTGTTAAGTAGTGTCAGCTGACCTGCTATCAGTCCTAAATGTTATTTTAAACAGTGATGCTCTACATCAAGGAGGAAAAAAGGAGTTGGCAGATGAGTCCCCTCGACTTAGCCCATTTTACAAAGTCAGTTAGTCATTCATTCAGTGTAACTGAATAATAATTACTATTATGCTCCAGGGTGGAGCTTGGCTCTCACATCCAGTGTACAATGGTATAATAAGAGGAATAAATCATTCAGCTTAAAAATCAGAGCAGCATCATAAATTTAAAGCACAGTTAAATTTGTGAGTCTATATGATTTCTTTTTTGAAAAAAATAAAACAAAACAAACAAACCAGTAATTGGCACGATAGTAAATGTGACACCAGATATTTTATGCAATCTTGCAGATATCTTCAGGATTAAATGTAATATAATGAACTAGCTACGTTTTAGTGCTGGTGCAGCGCCAACAGCACTGAAAGCCTGAGATTGAACACACTTTTAGACCCATAAGCTTTAAGGCTTCACAAACTTCAGAACACATTCTAGCAAAGTCCTTCAAAGTCTTGAGAAAAAATGGTTCTGCAAATCAGACCCTTATTCAGACAGAACGCGGCATGTGAATATTTAACAAGCATTTTATAAAAAGAATAATTCAGGAGAGACACGATTATATAATAATTATATGCTAAATCCTGATAAAGAAAAGGCTGACAGGACAAGCCTATAAGATGAATAACAATGAGAAAAACGGGTGGAGAAATGTACTCACACAGGACTGGAATTCAAAGTGCAGTGGTCCACCATCATCTCTGGCAGAAAATCCAACTTAAAAGAAGCCATGACGGCAAAAGCTGTTTCTCCGTCTTACTTCTTGAACAAGATAAAGTCTAACTGTCGCAGCGATTAGACGGCGGTTTTATACTCCAGATTGTACACTTGCTGGTGGACACTGGTGTAATCAGGCAAGAGTGCAATGAACGCACGGTAAAACTGCTTCACGACAAACCAATCCACATGGACGACCCGTTGACTGGAACAAGGACACAACAAACAAGATTTGGCCGAGGGGACACCTTCGCCTCAGATGTGTGGAGCCACAAACGATGAACACAAAGTGGCAGGCCTTCGAGTTGGCTCTCCAGGTTCTGAGACTGGGACTAAACACTGTGTGGAGATCATGGAGTCCAGAGGGATGCTGGGATAACTGGGGCCAAAGGGAGTAATGGCCATTTGGCCCACCACAATCAAAATGCTGATGATCCATGGCCTTTGTGAACATTTCTACTAGGCCAGCAGATCTGGCTGCAGCGTCAGATAAACAGGGTGTCAGATTGATGGTGATAAGGCCCAGTGGGCAGAGGGAATGAAAGGGGAAGAGAATAGTACTCCCCTGTCAGGAGCTAATCCCTGGACTAGCCACACCAGGGGCTAACAATTAGGTTCCGGCCTGAGGGGGGCTGTGTTTGCCCTGTTCTCCTACATGCTACAGTGGTTTGTGTGCGAGTTGTGTGTGTAAAAACAGAAGTGAGGCAACGTCAAATAACGCTGGCTTCGGCCTTTGTGCAGCCCAGGGCAAACAATAACTTACACGCACATCCAAGTACGTCGAGCATTTTTTCTGTCATTACGGTAATAACTGTAACGGAAGTAAACTCAATATGACTCATTACTTTCATGTGTTAACATGAGTTAAACAAGTTCATACCACTAAATTTTAAGGTATCAATAATAGTCTTGTTAGAAATACTCTAATAATTATAAATCTGACAAACACAGTTGAAAGCAAATGGTGAAAGTTTAATACATGATAACAGCATTCACACATGTGCCTTCCAATGGTACAATGCCCTATGGTGTATTGTTCTGAACACTGTGCCACCCAATGGTGCAACGCCTTAAAAGCGCCCCCAGTGGTACAACATCCTGAGCACTGTGCCAACCACCCTTAACACCCAATAGTGCAATGCTGCGCTCCCTAATGGTGGAAAATTGTCTACACTGTGCTGCCCAATGGTGCAACCTCATCAACCTCATTCAACATCATGCCATCAAAGGGTGCCACAGCATTAACACTTTGCAGCCCAGTGGTATATTATCAATTTGCTAGTCAATGGCAAGTACTGACATTAATCTTAGTAAATATCATAATGCTACATATTGGTTCAGTCATAGACACTGTGCTACTCAATACTGCATTTCCACGGATTTTCTTTCAATTGCGTAGTGAGTTTGATCCCTCATCTTGTCATGTTTGTATGTCAAAGTGTCCTTGAGCAAGACACGGAAGACACTGGCTAGCATCTCCATTTGTATGTGCATATGAATACATACACGTCTCTACCTGAAGAGCACTTGGGGGCCATTCACACAAAGTTGTTTTTGGCCTATTGTCCACACGAGGCGGTGTTTTAGGAGCACAAAAATTATTATTTTTTTTTTTTAACATGGGCTCCAGAGTGGGGAAATTCTAAAACCCTTGCTCGGTGGGGAGGCGTGTGCGACGTGTGAACGGCAAAGAGTATGTTTTGTGGGAAAACGACGACCCCCCCACTTCCTCCTCCTCCTCCCCGTGGTCCGCGATGTCATCTAATAACAACTACAAATGTGCTCCAGCAAGAGCTGCAGAAACTATTGACGCTAGCCAGAGGAGGAGCAGTGGCATAGACCTATATAACTTAAGAGTTATCCAGAAGACAATAGATATACAGAAGACCATGAGCAGGAGTCGACTTCTAAATTTCTATGTGCTTCGTATCTTCTTCTGCATTTTTGGTATAACATGCCCCACCTCTCATATGACTAACAATACTAACATTGTTGTTGTATGGATTTGTATATAGCTCTTGTAACTGTTGGTGTCAACATGCACAGATTTAAAAAACACAAAAAAAGAATCCTTTACCACATATATTTAAAAAAGAACCAGAAGACATTGTGTTTAACATTACAACTACAAAATAGATTACAAAATTACCGTTATAACAATCTCCCATTCACAGAATATGTATTGAGTGATTTGCAATAAGCTATGGATTTTTCATGCACTGTGCATACATTAAAACACATTTGGAGAATCGGATGGAGCCATGCAGTCGTAGATGGTGTTTAAAAATGATGGTGTAATGATTCAATATTACAATACATTAGAACTGGGGGCAAAAGGTGAGATGCACAAAAGCGAAAAATATAAGAAAAAAAAAAAGACTAAATACAACAAAGTCGACAAACTGCTCTCCTTCTGAAAATGCAGCGAAAGCAAGAATAGAACACAGTAATAATATACTATACACATTATTGATTTATTCTGGGCAATAACAACACCACCTCTAGTATAGTTCCAATCACTACTAACATCATCATATTAAAATGTAAATAATGTCACAGTGATTGTCTTGTTACAGTTTATATTGATTTTCCTACTAATATATTGTTTGTATTCTTTTGCTATCTTATATTACTGTACATTTGCAACAATGCAAATCTCCACATTGTGAGACAAATGTCTTGTATTTGTCCAACAATAGAAAGACATCAACATCATAAAGTTCAAGTGATTGCAATAATTAAAAATGTTGTTATAGTGACGAAGTGTCTGAAAGTTTGGTGATTTGAAAAGAATAATTTTCTTAATCATACTATTCCCAATGTCTCAAAAGGCCTCATAGAGACAGAAAGTTTGTTTTTCTAAAGAGATTCTGGATTGTTAAACCATGAGTGTACTCAATTTTTCCACAGAGGAATTTTAAATCGATTAACCGACTGAACTGTGGAAGGATCTGATTTCCCTTGCCACTGTGTACAATTGATAGAAGTGGATAGAAGGTGTGGTCAGTTTGTTTTGAGTGTGATCAGAACCACACTTCTTACCCCTCTAGAGCCAAGCTGGAGACCTCCGGGGCAGGGAGGGAGAGGGAGGGCTGTCCAGGTTGCTCTGGAGACACATACAGGGTTTCGGGGTCGAGGCAATCCATCCAGAGCCTTATACAGCTACTGTTGGACAACACAGCGAGACAAGACACACACAAAACAAAAACCTATCACACAACAAATACTCACACATTTAACACGTTTGACAGTTATTGATGAAAGAAAGACAAGGAGATAAAGAAAACAAATCACAAAGAAAAATATGGTCACAAAACAAAGATGACTCAGGGACACTAGACAACTCTGAAGTGTTATTAATAGTTCAATTTCATAAGAACAAAAGAGACCAGAAAGAAATATATGTAGTGAAAATAGGACAAAAATACAGCACAAGAAATTGAAGAGATTGTACTGGCATTCCCTCATGAGACCCAATTTTAAATAAAGCTTCTTGGAAGTTATCTTCTCATCATTCAGGAGGAAAATGTAACTTCCAGAGGAATATTTTCAAAGGAATATTTTCAGACACGGAAGTGTTTTTCAGAAAGTGTTTTAAGATAAATATTCATGTGAAATTCATTAAGAGACTTGATAAAGCTGCTGGAGAGATGTTGGGCTCTGTGTTTTCAGACCAGAAACTGTGGATCTCTTTTTAAATAGATGAAATTAACTTGATTTTATTCGTATAGCGCAAAATTACAACGTAATGAAGTCATGGCATTTTTACAGAGAAAAATAGAACAGTCCAATGTGTGCAAACATAAGTGACAACAGAAAGCAAAACTTCTGCAGAAACCTGTGTTTCAGGTATTGAAGGGCAGAAAATGAGAGCGAAATGAGACAGAGATCAACATAGAAACATATAGTCTGTGCTCACATCACTAAGAGCTAGACGTATGGAAAAAACAAATATACACAACGATAAACCAGTAATTGTAAGTTGGATATAATCCTCTATTTTTGAAATCATAGGTTGAAACAACCTTCAATCTTCTTGATGTGCATTTTTAATTTGAAAAAAAATTAATTTATGTCTACACTGTTTTAACAAACTATTATGGTGTGATATTGATATAATTTGTTGTTTGTCTACTATATACTTTGAACGTGGGTATGCAATGAGTTATTCAGTTCTGCTCACAGATGTGCAGCTCCTCCTTGTGGCGTCCGGTGTCATGTATTAATGAGCGTCTACTGTGTGGCCCAAAGAGGAGGAGCAAACAAACCACAGTGATGCCGCTGTGAAGAGCTGAAGACTCACTTTCTACCTTCACAAATGGTACAAATAGGTTTACTGTTTAAATTCATGAAAAGAATAAATCACTCGCTAACATCACTCCGAAGCTGTCTGATAAATTCTCTTTTCTTGCTTGGTGGACTAGTGTCATACTCAAATGTTTTTGGGTAGGTAGTTACTTTAAAAACAGCAAAATATAATTGTAAATGAAAGTAAAGTTTTAAGGAACTTATGGCTGCTTTGTGAAGAGATCAAATTCTGTACGACCGGACAAGACAGAAACTCCTGCGTAGTCCTGCACTCTACCAGTTTGCCCCAGACAGTGAGGAGAAGATTGTTGCAGATTGTCTCACCCTTGTCAGTCTACAGCAGTCATGTGACTTTATGCATTGCTCCTATTGGTAATTCAGCTATGACCGTCTCAAGCAGCCGTGGATCACCACAAACCGGCAGGGTCAATACATTTTAGTCCGGTGTCAGTTAGAATTCTGATACTGTAAAAAGTGTATAAACACAGAATAAACACTGTATGCAAACATATATAGATAAAAAGTATCAATTAAAAGAAATGTATTTACAAATAGATGGGTCAATATTCTATTGAATGGAAAAGTGACTTATGTCTTAATACTTTGCATACATACTAAGAAAATAGATTAGTTGTTGCTTATTTTGAAATTGTACATATGAAAGGAAAGATCAAATAATACACAAAGGCAGTGGCTTATGACATGTAACAAGTAATATTTATATCAAATATCTCCATTAGAACATTCTTATTAGCAAAAGGTAAAGTTTCATATGAGGGGTCAACATTCTATGGGGTGGATCATTTTGCCATACTAGAAAAGTGACCCGGTTGTCAGGTTTCCATGGGATCAGATTCTATATGACCTGTCCCACCCCAGACAAGTCCTGAAAATCTAAATGTTTTCATATGTCCAGGATCGCTCTGGACCTGGGCCAGGAGCAATAAATCCTATCCACTGACATTGCAAACAGAGCCAAAAATAAATAAGTCTGCCCCAATCCACTGTTATATGTTCGTTAGTCATGGTGGTGATTTACTGCATTTTCTCAGGTGGCACTCACAGTAAAATATCTAAAAACCGCTGATGTACATATTTTGACTCTTCTTGGCTCAAATAATATTTCCAAGTTTACAAACGAGGTCAAAAGCTCCAAAAAATAGCGGGATATTTGGACATCGGGGTAGTCAAAGCCGTCACACTGCTCATGATGGTACGAGACAAATTTAAATCATTTTTGCAGACTGTACGAGCGGAATCTGCATCAACGTGATCTTATTACTCAAGAATAAAACGAGCACGCGTCATCCATTTGGGAAATATAAAGCGGTAAACATGCACAGAACTCTGTGCAACTACAAAAAACAAAGTTTGAACAAGAAGATCAGTAACAATTAGGGATGGGACGAGATATCGTGGCACAAGATCTCGCGATCAAAAGGCTACAAAACCAATAGAAATTTAGAAGTTGATGAATAATGTGTTTGTACTGCGCTCAAATATATTGCATTTTGAAAGGTGCAGTGTTAGTTTATGCTATTAAAACATGGCTGAAAATCCTTCCAAAATGCTGTCAAATTATTCAGACTTGCACCTAATCACACTGACCGTGAACTTCCCCACAGTATTCTTAAACTGCAGTCACAGGAATATCAAACTGCTTGGAGAGTCACTTTTAGTATTTGTGCTGCCTGATGTCATTTTTCAGATCAGATCCAAACAATGCTCTTTCAGTTTTCTTCCTTTAGTGAAGCGCAAAAGTCATTATCAAAGTCATTATCAAAGCTCCAGTCATTATCAAAATCATATACTTTCTTAATTGCACACCCACAAGGAGGAAGCACTTAAACAAATTTATAAACTAATGGCAAGAAACAGCTGAAGCAAACTACGGACATGCAATTGAAAGCTCTTATAAATAGGAAGCCAACATTAATAAAGGCTGTGAATTGTCGCCACAGCTACTGTAGACACAAACTAATGCTACCAACACTTTTCATGCTGCCGCCAGGATGGCTGAGACCACATTTAGTCAACTTTTTAAGCCAAAACACATAGTTTGGGCATTTACATGGCAATGTGTAAACGCTAAAAACGATGTAGTTTTTCCATGTAGGACCACGACTTGGCATTGTTTATTTTCGTAATAAAACTACATACACGTGCACATCGAAAACGATACACTAAAATCATTAATAATGGCTAAAAGATATTTCAAATTATCCATCATGCATCTGCACAAGAATGAATTACAACGGCCGTGGTGTGCATTCACAGTAGCATCGTTATTAGAAAAGTTGTCTCCTCCCGCCCCCAATTTCCATGGAGATGGAACACTTTCAAAAAGTTTTACTTTGGGTACTGTTGCCAAAAAGTTGCCTTTCAGTGGCTCCGACCCCCATTGTAGCGTAAATGGATAACCAAATATGCAACAAAAATTTTCCATTTTCACTGCAGTGTAAACAGGGCCTTAGTTAGTTCAAGAATAATGACTGACTCCAAAAAATGAAGAGAAAAAAAAAGCCACCAACAGAAGTTAGCTTTAACATCAGCTGATAGAGACGCAGCTACACAAATGTTTTATATGTGACAAAATAAAAATGAGTAAAACCTCATTGAAATGTCAGTGGTTGTAGCTGCAATAAACATTTCCATACAAGTGGAGCATCATTTCCTTCCTGTGCACAACAACCATTAAAATAATGCTGTAGGTGCTGACTGTACACTCAGTGCATTATTTATGTATTATCATACCAGAGATCCTAACGTCAACAGAATTAATGGAGAAGATTTTGATTAAATAAATTATACTTCACAACTTTTGATTATAGCCATTTGTTACTTTGCATTGTGACGTTAATCATTATAATAAGTATTTCCTCAATATATTGTTTTTTTTCCTGTTTTTGTGAGACATGGGTTAATTGAGAACTTTCTCTGGAAGTCGAAGATTCACCACCACTATTGTTTAGTGTTTCTGCCACACCGCCAGGCTCAAGTTGCACCTCTGCAGGTAGACACCAGCTGTCTGTACCTGGACCCAAGTATATACATGCAACAGTATCCTGGCTTGTGTGGGACTACTCAAGCTACAGGACACTTCCAATTCCTCGATCTTAACCCGGCAGCTAAGCTGAGTAAATGCACAATCATCCACAACAAATAGGAATAATGATGTGCGCACCTCATGGAGAGAGGCTTTAATCTGCATAAAGGCAAAAAAAAGTCCACTCTCTAACAGACTGTATCAGATCAGGAAATTATGGGGATCAGCAAGTACGAAAGAACACATGCGAATCAAGATAAGTAGCTAAAGCTATGATCAAAATATCCCGATTACCACATGTGAAAATATAGAACGACCCAGACAGAGAAGAGATGCCTGTTGTCATTTCAGAACGAAACCGAAGAAGCAGAGTTATTTATTGTTAAATTGATATAGAACAGATGGTTAAACAGACAACGGTTTGTTGTAGCATTTTACATTCTCAGGCCCTTTTCATGACAACGGTATTTGGAGCCACTGAAAACATAAGTTTTTGAAAACAACTCCCAAGACTGAAATTTTAAAAAATCCTACATCTCTGTGGAAATCAGGGAAACTTCTCTGAAAAACTGCTACTGTGTGTGCGCACACCAAGGCTGTAGGAAATAGTTTCCGTGCATATGCTCAGTGGTTGGACAATAACACCAATGTTCGCCACAAGAAAGTTTTCGTCAAGTTAAATTTTCACTTGTAATGGTGTCGCGTAAACGGGGCCTAGTACAGAGGGATTATACAGATTGGAACACCCTCAGAGATCCTTGTGTTTTGATCAACTTGACTCCCTCAAATTCTAAAGGAAAAAACTTTTTATTTTTTAAACTATAGAAGATATCTTCTGTATTCAGGCAGATGCATATATATTAAAGTCTGTGTCAAGCTAATGATTAGGGTAATATAAATGATTGCTTAAACTCTGTGAAGATCAATAAAGAGTCAAAGGCATTTTTGAGAAAGTGTGATTTTTTTCAAAAGCCATGCCGCAGTCAGTAGGTCAGAGTCGGAGCTTTCCTCTTTAAACATCCTTAAAATAACCACACCACACCTGGTAGCTTTGCTAACTTGGTCCCATAGTCTGGTATAATCCAGTGATTGTTGACATTTGGGGCTCTTTAATGATCACACCCAAAAGCAAGAAGAGCAAACAAATTTAAGTCCTACTTTCACAGAAGTGCAAATTTGGAATTTGAATTTTGGCGATAGACTGCACCATATTGCACAGATTTACAACTGAACATGGAACAAAAATATGCTATTACAAGTGTTAATCTTTGCACAGCATACATTTTCTCAGTAAATATGCACATGATTTCCACATGGTGCTGCACTTTCTTTGATAACAACTCCCATATTTGGGGTGAATTGTACCAATTTATTACAGAATTTTGCATGCTTAAGCGCTAATTGTTGCATTACTTTTTTTTCCCAAATCAGTGGTTATGCTCTTGATTTCTAAACGGTGTTGCACTTTAAATAATAATACATCAAACTTATATTGCGCGTTTTGGTACACTCAAAGACACTTTACATGGGAGAAACTAAAATAATGACAAACAACAATGAAAATAAAATGAGAGTTAAGGAAAAGCAAGTTTCAACGGATGGGTTTTAAGGAGTATTTTGAAGTTCAGGATTGAGTCGATGTTCCTGATAGGTTGTGGGAGTGAGATCCAGAAGGCGCGAGGAGGGAGGGCTGTTATTTATATTGCAATGTTTTGGGGATAAATTGCACCATACACTACATATGAATTCATTATTGAATTTTACGTGATTAATCATAAATAGACATGTTAATCGTTGCACAACATTATTTTTTTTAGAGCTTATGCACATTATTTCCAAATAGGGTTGCATTTTTGTTCATACTGCTGTAATTTTGAGATCAATTTCACCACATTGCAGTGACTGATTACTGAATTTTGTGCAATTAATCATAAATACAAGTGTTAATTATTGCCCAGCGCAACATTTCTTTGTAGTTATGTACATGATTCATGGATAGTGTTGCACTTTTGGGGACGAGTTGCACCGTATTGGACAACATTTTGTGTAATAAACCAAGTGTTAATCATTGCACAGCATGACTTCTTCAATTCTGGTCCTGAATCCATGTGGGGGGGTCAGACAGTGGAGATACCTCAGTGACGTCACGTTGGTGCTCACCTCACGCTGTAAACACGGTAAACGTCACACTGTGCGTAACGACGTACGTTCACTACCTGCCCGTCGTAACAGTGCAGCTGCAGACGTCACAGCGCACATATGCGAAGTCACACACAAGTGAAAAATAAATCCAATAACACATGACTGTCATGTCTAGAAACTACCAAAGAGCCTTATGCAAGTGTAAAAACCGTGAGCGCTCTTTAAAGTCGGAACGAACGTTGGAGCACGCTCCGCGCACGTTAGCTAGCTACAGCGGCGTCTGACAGCTCAGCATGAGCAAATACTCACCCGCGTGTCTCACGCCACCATTAAAGTTGCGTTCCAGGGATCTGCTGAGGACGTGTCGGTGGGATGTCAGTGATTCTAAAGCCCTTGCTGCAACATAAAGCAGCGGTGTGTCGCTCCAGAGCGTTAAGCTAGCAGCCACAGTGTAAAATGGC
>OMNM01000767.1:0-16556 GCA_900302745.1 Parablennius parvicornis
AGCACATCTGTGTGTAGAAAGCAACTCATGGCCCCTGCTGGTTTGTTACTGGTCGCGTGACATTGCATTGCATAGAAATTAATGCAGTGAAGTTCATTTGTTCATTAGCAGGTTTTTTTCAACTGTTTCACAAAACTATGCAAAGAATCCAACATCTCAGACATCTCGGAGTAGGCCTGTGCAGCATGGCCAAGATCTCATATCTACTTATCTATATAGGTCAGTATATGTGCAGGTTACCCTGTAGAGCATTTGCTATATATGTAGAGCACTTTTAACTGTCTACATGCTGAATGATACATTAAACATGTAACATTTAGTCACATTTACTTGCTACAGTCAAAGTTGTCTTCTATGTGGTTTTCTGTAGATTGGTTGTCTTTTGCTCTTGTGGGGTTTGCTTCCTCTGTACTCCTCTTGCACATAGACTTTCCTCTTTCAGTTTGGCCTGATTATTGATGGGAAAGAAGTTCATAGTATTTGTCTTTATTATGGAGAAAGTACTATTGCATAGTTTTGACAAGTTAAGTTTGTCTGTATAACTGAGGGAGACACAGTTTTTTTTTTGTCTGGCCTGGTTGGGGTCTCCTCTGTTTGTAATCACCTCACGTCTTCAAGCTCATCCTTCGCCATTTTCGTTGCCTTCATAAAAGGTTTCTGCTGCCAAATGACAAACTGTAATGCTATAAAGAGTGAAATTTATGACACAATGTGAATGATACATCACAATATGAAACAATTACTCCATAATGCGACAATAAAGTCAACCTCAGAAGTTGGCCCTGGATGTTTCTTGCTTTTCAAACACTCAAAGAGGTCCTGTCAGGTTGAGGCGTTTTTACTACTTAGTAGAGGTCATGCAGGTCCAATCACACCTGATCTGCCCAGATTTTCATTTATAATGTTTATGCATTTGTTCAGTTCATCTTGTGGCAACATCACTGACAGAAAAGTGAGCGAATGAGACCATAAAAAGTCAATTTTTAGTGAATCCTGTAATGATTAAACCGTCTGAGTTTCACTCCTTGAAATGTAATGTTCAAACCCAAAGTTAAATGTTGTTTTCTTGGGTTAATATTAATGGCAACAGAGGATTGTTGCACTTGAGTTTCTGAGATAACTATGATAGAGTTCAAATTAAAAACTGTAAATCCTCCCCATACTGTAAGTGTAATACTTATTTGGTAGGTTCTTTGTTATAGTCAAAATTATAAAAATTGTTATCCCATTATGTCTAAAAGTGAAATGTTGGAGGGATTACTATATTAAGAAAGTTCACAAACTCAATTGACTGAGGTTTGTATCTGTGTGCACAGAAAATTCAGAAAACAGTGAAATGGAGGCGTGAATGTCTCCTCTCCTTAGTTTGTTATAAGAAAGGGTACAATTGAATTTCAATTAGTACACTAATTTGGTTTATTTGGATCATGCAATATAGAAACAATGTGCTTAAATGTACATAAATTCAGCTACATGCTACCTTCCTCTATAGATGCTATATTATGCTTCCACTCATTTTTGTTAATTACTGTGTATTTGTTTGTATGGGATATTCAAGAAATTAGAAAAACTCCAACAAAGTTACATCAATAAGATGTTTATATATATAAAAAAAATATTTCAATAAGAGTTGACATTTGTAAAGATGTTACATTTATTTAAATTGTGTTCAGTGAACTCAGATTCTAAAACATTTACTTACCATAGTTTCATTTACTTATTAAAAACATTAGATCCGCTTGACTTTCCTCCTCCACTCACACTCAGTGATACAGTACCGTGCATCTTTATCAAAATATATTTTAAAACAATCCAGAGTACATGAAAATAGACTTACATTTTGTTTTATTCATTCATCTTTGTGTATATCATGCTGCAGGCTGATGCATTTTAACTCCATCCACCTATTTTACATAACCCAAAGGACCTGGGTTTATAATAAACTACAGTGAAAATGTGTCATATGACCTGTGAAACACTTGCATGCCCTGAAATAATGCAACAAAATATTGAAATTGTTGATGTTTTTTTCCAGCCTTATTGATCTGACCCTGCAGCATAATACAGTATGGATGAGGAGCGGGATTGAGATTTGAGAAAAGTGAATGTTATGGGATCCTGTATTGATTGTTACTCTGTCAGGTTTAAATAAAAGACAATGATACTAATCTTTGGTATTATGATCCCAAATGACGTGAAACTTACTTTGGGTAACATTTTTGTTTTCTTCTTCGGATCATGATCGATTTCAAGGTAGAGCTGTATGATTTATTGGCTTTTTGCACTCTCATTAACCTTGTTTCACTTTTGTCTTTCAGACTGTTCACAAAGTCCCTTCAGTGGATGGCCCCAGAAGTGGAGGCCAGATGGAAATTGGGTCACATGACCGCCTCCAGGAAGGCGCGTTGAACCTGGAACTGGTCAATGGGGTGAATCGCTACCCGACTGAAGATGAGGCTTCTATGGAAACAGATCAGCAGAGAGCAGGAAGGGAGCCCCCAAGGCAAGGCTGGGTGTCAGGGCATGGCAAGGTCAGTGGTTCCCAACAACAGCAATCGGTTTGGAGCGGCAATGGAGCAACCCCAAGTGAACCTGTCCACCATGCAAACGTGGAGGATGCCCACAATTTGGTGGCTTTTTCTGCTATAGCTGGCTCTTTGCCCCCTCCTTCCTCCTCCTCCTGCCTACTTGTGCAGCCTAACACAGCTCAGCTATATGAGAAGTTTACCCAGGAGACGGGTGGTGGCGGATCTCATGTCCGACTCTCTGCAGGGGCCCTTGAGGGAAGCTGCCAACCTCCAGAAGACCTTAACACCCTGCAGACAGCACTGAGCCAAGCCAAACATGGACACAAGCCCCCTAACTGCAACTGTGATGGGCCCGACTGTCCAGACTACCTTGAATGGCTGGAAAAGAAAATTAAATTAGCAACCAATGAGGATCAAAGCTCCCGCAAAATGATTGATGTATCCCCAAATGCACAGCCTCACCTTCAGCAACCTCATTTGAATCCTCAGTCCTACCAACCAGTGAATGGTGGACACAATATTGCCACTTCATGCGCTCATCAGCAACAGGTTGCTCAAGGTCCTCGCTCAGACCAAGTGGTCTGCTCCAAACCCCCGATTCCTTGCTCCCCCCAGGTGCTCTCCATAGCCAAGGAAAAGAACATCAGTCTTCAGACGGCCATCGCCATAGATGCCCTGACCCAGTTATCTAGTACCAGTCCACAAGCCCCCGGTCCACCAGGTCAGATACTTAACAAAATCAACTTTCATCACCACCAACATGTCCAGAACACCACATTGCGGCCTCTTAACGGCACTGGCTTGATCCCGTCCTCTCCTGGCATGCAATCATCCTCCTCACGCTCTCAGTCAGTCCCTCCAGGACTACATAACAACCAGCAGCACCCCTCAGCATTATGTGACCACCATAGGCCTCAGTCGCAGGGCCATCCACCCAATGCTACCCCTCTCCCATCCTCTACCTCTCCCTTCCCAGATCAGGGAAAACCTCCACGCTTCAGCCCTAATCCCCAGCAGTGGCAGCAAGGCTCAGGCAGAAGCTCTGATCCAAGGAATCCATGGATGTGCATAAAGTCTGAGCCTCAGTCTAAATTTGCCACTGCTCCTCAGAGCAGTTTGGATCCCATGTCAGAGCTCAAACAGTTGCTTGGCAACACCAGTGGCAAGTTCAGCAATGCTCCTTTTAAGCTTCCAGTTGCACAGCAGCATAGCTCAAACCAGAATGGTGGTGTCCAGAGCCAGGACAACCCGACTTTGGCCAGGATAAAACAAGAGTCAGATGTGGGTGACCACTACCATCTTACTGCCTCTATGGGACATTATGGCATGGCTAATGGTCAGCACCAGGGGCAGCACTACCCTGGCACCGCCCTTTCTCCTGGCCAAGCAGCCATCAGCCACTCCACTCAGGCAGCTCTGCAACAGCACCTTCACTACAAGAGGAACCTCTTCTCTAACCACTCCTCTGGCTTTGGCGCTCCAGGCCCACGTGCACCTCTTGCTTGTCAAAACTTGAAAAAATGGTGGCCACAGATGGAGGCAGAGGGCTTGCAACATCTGGTCATCAAACAGGAACCCAAGGAACCCAAGAAGAAAAAAAGCAGCCAGGGATCTCCTGTCATCAAAGCTATGAGTGGGATGCTAGTAGGACCTCCCATCCCCAAACCCAAACAGATAATCATCAAGAAGACCAAGCAGAAAGCCTCATTGCCAACCTTCCTGCCTCAAACTCAGATCTCCATTCAAAAACCACCAGTTCAAATGATGGACAGAACCTCTACCATGAACACCCTACAAGCAGGTTCTTTCCCCTCTTTGCCCCCCCATAGTAACTCCACTCAGGCTGCTGCTGCAGGCCTCCCAGCCCCAGCCCAATCTCAGGTATTCATTCCCAATCCCTCAATTACTTCCTGTTCCGTTGCTTCTATTTCATCATCAAACACCCCAGCTGTCATGAGTCCTCTTCCCCAATCTTTGACTCCTGCCACCCATGTTAGGCCAGAAGCAGTGGGCAGCCTGGCCTCAAGTAACACCAGCACCAGCACACCTGTGACCTCCACATCTCCATCCAGCAGCTCAAAATTACAGAGTCTGATTAATATTGACCCCAAGTATGAAGATCTGATTCGCCAATTTGAGGCTGAATTCGGAGACTCTGTCCCAAATGCATCTGCCAATCAGCCCACGGAGGAAACTGCTCCTGGCCTTAAGCCAGGGAGTCAACCCTTGAGCAGTTCTCCGGACTCCAGTCCCACATCATCTGCTTCCCTGTCAGTTCCCTTAGTTGCGAATTTCACACCCCACTTGGATGATCATGAGATGGAAGTGAATAAGACCGAGGCAGGAACCCAAAGTCAAAACTCCTTGCAACAGGAATCTACAGAAAGCCCTCTCGAAAAACCCCAGGAGAGGCCCTTTAATGTACTTCTGCATCAGGGGGTAGTTCAGGACAAGCAGCAGCTCCAGCCCAGACCATCCGATGGCACATTCAGCATGCCCTGCTCTCCGCTGCCCAAACGCATGAAGATCGAAGCCTCGGGTGATATAGCAGTACTGTCTACGACATGCTTTTCAGAAGAGGACACACCAACAAAGGACAGTCTGCCCTCCTCTCCATCTCTCAGAGGGTTTCTCGAGTCTCCTTTACGCTACCTGGACACCCCAACTAAGAGTTTGCTGGACACTCCCTCTAAAGATCTACAGGCTGAGTTCCCTACCTGTACCTGTGTAGGTGAGTCTCAGCATCAATGTCAACCTACGTTTGTGTGTTTGCAGGTTGTCCATTCAGACAACAGACAAATAATTCACACTGCATCCAAAATTACATTTCAATCTCTGAGTGGAGAAATTCAACAAAGCCAGAAAAAAAACTTTACATAATCATGAATTGATATACTTTTTTATTTGATTAAATGCTACTTTACTCGAGCGATTCAGCAACACAGATCCACAGTATACTTTCCAATTCCTCCCTGCTCCAGGCTCCTCTCTAGTTGCTGGTCGGGTGCGTCTGAAAATGTGTTTGTTGCCAGGATGTGCAGCCACGGCTATCCCGACTGTGACAGTGTGAGGGCAGTCTGAAGGCAGCAGGCACAGACAATAGCAGCAGTGGCAGAAGGAGCCTTTTGTGTGGGTTTGGGTCTGGCAGGCAAGCAGAACACAATCTTTGTCAAACAGAAAGGGGTCAGTCCCACAGTTTGGGTAGCACCATGTTTAGATTATTTATTTGCAACACGGTAGGTGGTCTTACAGTGAAAAAGTATAAAATTATCTATGAATTTATAATAGATTTGCCTGAACAACTAGATGGAGTGGATTTATCCTTAGTTCTGACATTGTTGCAGTATATATGGCCTCTCTTTATAAAGCCATGAATTAATGAGTCAGTAAATTAGGATTGTGCTGCTGTCCATTAAGTTTGTGCAATAACCAAATAATGCAAGACTGATTTTCATGGAAGCTTTTAGGAAATTACATTAATGTTCTTGTAGTTAGTGGTTATTAATTGCAGATTTGTGAAGAATAAAGACTGTCTGTACTGACCCAAAATACTATGAGAGCGGTTTATCAAAGAGGGTCAGCAGCTCGAGAGAAAAGCTTGCTAACCCTGAGAAACATCAAGCCTTTATTGTAAAACTTGGCTATTTCGTAGATTATCAACCCTGCACTGGAAAGAGACATCTACTATCACAAGCTACACCGCACTCAGGCATAATGTACACAACAAGAATGTAGTACACTTCCTGCTATGATCCATGGCTCAGTGCCTCTTTGGGATTGTCACCTCACATCTGAATCAAAGTCACATGAACTCCAATGAATGATACTCCTTATTTGATAGAGTCAGATGCTTTGGTTGATCATTTACCTTTTAGCACATTCAGCTCTTCAGGTTGTCCAGGGTTTGTGTTGCAGCATAGATAGTATAATCCCAGTTAAATTTCTGTTCAAATCAAAGTCCATTAGGAACGCTTCAGTTTAATACAGCACACTTCCAGCTGCACGATGTTACATCCCAACATTAGCACCGGAGTCAGAGAATGTGGCTTACAACCATAGGCATGTGTTAGCTACTGGTCAGGCGCACTCTCAAACAACAACATAAACACAGACACACCCTTTACTCACTCTCAACTGTTCCACATACCGAATCATTCATGGAGACCTGAGATAGCCTCAACGTCACCGAGTGTCTGCCAGCAGGCCGCGCCCTGCTGTCACAGTCGGTGTGTGTTCATGTGTGTGAACTGCATGTTGGAATCAGCTGAGTCTAAAATAGGACTCAGTTCTAGCAAGGAAAAATAGTCGGGATTTTTTTCTTCTTTTTTTTTTTTAAAATCTGGAACAAGTGGGATGTTATAATTAGCAAAGTCAACCTTTACTCTTCACTCTTCTCAGGGTTCTAGTAACCAACAGAGACACTCAGTTCAAAGAACACTCATTAGTTAGAGGAGGACTAGAATCTCTGGGAAAGGGTATCCAGCATAATTGATTTAGGTATGACCTCTGTACCAGAGAAGATCTGTGAGTCACTGTTGATAATATTGATGCACACGAACAGCCTCCTTTTATTCATCTTAAAGCCTTAAGGTAACAAATCTGCCGGAGCCAGTCAACTAGACAGGTTTTATGGGAAGAATATTCCGTTTTCAAGGTTTTAGCTGTCTCTCTGGTCAATTATCAGAAAGTCAAAAAGAGATGTTTTTAACACACAGAGACCTGTTTTGTTGGTGGTCAGTCTGTTTGCAGATCCCTTTTTTTTTCTTCTATCAAAAGCAGCTTCAGTTAAGATTTGAACTTCGGTCACAAAGTTCAGAGTCCAGATTACTGTCCACCACACCTTGAACCCACGTGAAATACTAATTTGAACACTAGAAGAACTGATTTAAGGAGACATTTCTTTTTTCTTGTTCTCGTTCTTTCTTTTTTAACCCAAAAAAGGTGAACTAGTGTTAACTTTGGCTGCTGTCTGCCTGTGTCTGATGATATTTCTTTAAAGAAATTCAAGCGTGTAATGTTGTTCAAAGTTTAAAAGTGATTTGTGTAATTGGTGAAGATTTCTCACTCTCTTGTCTGTTTTTTTTCCCAAGAACAAATCCTTGAGAAAGATGAAGGGCCGTACTACAATCACCTGGGAGCCGGACCTACTGTGGCCTCCATTCGAAGCCTGATGGAGACAAGGTGTGACATTTCTCTCCTCTCATCTTTTCTTCTACTTTCTTTGCAGGTTCCTCCGCCTCCTCCTTTCTCTCTACCTTCTCTACCCCTCCTCACTTTGGGTCCTCAGGGAATCTATGACCCAGAATCCACTAGGAGGAACAGGAAATATAAGCACCATCAGCATATCACAGGCAGAGCGAGAAGCGCTGGAGTTGCAGCAGATGACAGCTGAGGGAGAAAAGAATAAGGAAGGAAGACAGACATTCAATTGCAGACAGACAATAAAGAGAGAGTAAAAGAAAAAGACAAATTACCTGCAAATAATGTCCACGCAGATTTTAATGAAATTGATATAAAAAAGGCAAATGAAGAATTATTGTTAGTACTCAGCTTGAACCTCAGTTATGGAGATGCTCTCTATCTCACTAAAACATCAGTTTTTAACACTGAATTTGCTGAATAAGTTTGAAAACACATTTTATTCTCTCTGCTGTAATATGATGTGTCATATCACCACTACCTGGAAGTGCACTGAAGTGCACATGTGCCTGCTTTTCACCATGTGGCTGTGCTTGAATGAGCTCGGAGAGTCATTAGTTATTGGAGAGCACTGGGTGTGAGTGAGGGGGGATGTTTGGCCACTTTTTGTTGTTTGAGAGATGACGCAAGATGTTAAGACCCTATAGTTCCAAGCTGACCTTTGACCCACCTCTGACCTGAGCAGGCCACCCCTGTGGTGACTGAACCCATCCCCCCCGGCCACTTTCTCATCCAACTCAGGGTGATTCCCATTCAGCGGGAACTCCTTGCGTCCGCTGTCACGCCAAATCTACTCAGGGCAGAAGCTTTCACAATGGCAGGTAACCAGCGAGCGGTGGGATCAGATATGAGCCATGAGGAGACATCTGACAAGTCCTGATGACCTCACCGTGCCCCAACTAAACCTCTGACCCTCCCTCCTTCCCCTGCACCGACCAGCACACACCATTAACACAAGGACAAACACAAATGCACAAAAACAAATAGAATTGTGTGTGCGTGTGCTCAAGAAAGCTAATGCCTTAAAATGTCACTAACACCATTGTGGAAATGCCTCCATGAGAAAGTCCCGCAGCTCGCAATCTGCACAGCCTGGTTTAATGTGCCATGCTCGTGTGAATCTCAGCAGAGTTGTGTAAAAATATAAATTCCCCCCAGCTCTTGTTGAGGAGGTTGTTCATTTTGACATGCTGCTTCTCTCTCAGACTGCTGTTAGTACTGAAGAGTTAGAATGAAATTTAAGAAACACTCCAGATGTGTTCAGTCATGACAAAGTGAATCGATCAACATCAAAACTGCACGATTCCACATCCAGTGGCAGCACCGATGGAGCTGAGTTGGTGATGTTTGAGTTTTCTGTAGTTTCTGCGATGTGGTGCTTGATTCTGAAAGCATGTGTGTAATCGGAGCCGCCAGATTTGTTCAAAATGAATTAACATTTTAGCATTTCCTCTTTGTTTTGAGACAGTCTGAGTCGATAAACAGAGTTGCGTTTCAGCTGACATGTCGTCGGTCAACACAGCAGCTGTCGACTTTATCCTGAGTTCAAGTACAACTTTTAAGAGAACATGTGAGGCCGTGAAAAACTCTTGTCAGCTTTTGTCTGTCCCAGTTTGTATTTTTGAGGTTGGCTTTGCCCCCCTTAGAACGCTGACATGCAGAAAAACACTGCAAAGGGTGTTTGGATACAGTCAGACAGCAGAGCTGCAAGTCACTCAAGTAAAAACATCAAGGGCAGAAGCAGAGTCGGAAAAAGTATATGCAAATTTCACTTAGGAGACCTGAGTGTTACATAACCTGCGGAGTACATTTAAATTTCTGTTCTTTAATGCTTACAAAATAAATGCTTTGCTCACAAATTATTATAAACACCTAGCAAACTTTTGGCTTCATAGTAAACAAAAAAGGATCGAATGTCGAGTTATAATCCTCCAGACGTGGACATTAAAGTATCATTGACTGAAGTGAAATGTCAAGGAATGTGCTTTTCGTATGAGTGCATCACTATTTTCAAGAAATAAAATTTGAAGCACGGTTACCTCAGCTATTCCAAACTTAGGTTCCATTTACGCAACAGTGTTTTCAAGAGAAAACGGAAAACTTTTGGGTGTCTGTTTACACGATAACAACGCTCTGAGCAACGGAGGAAAATGCAACTTTTTGGAAAAACTGCTGCTACTCATGCGAACCAGGGCCATAGTAACTAGTTCTTCTGCACATGTGCAACTTGATGGACAACAATAACAATGTGTCCTACAGAGTGTCATGACTCCCAGTCCACATTCTCCTGGGACTTGCTAGTTTTATAGTTGACAGTCAAATAAACAAATGAAAAAACAAACAAATAAATATTTTTTGAAACTTGCTGTTTCAACATGAAACCTTGCAGAAACAAAAGCAGAGAAATTAAACGTTCTCACTTAAAACTTGTTTTGCAAACATGGCCTGAGATGAAAGTAATTTATGGCTTGGCCTTCACCTGGACCTGTGAAAGTAAATAATTGCTTCTTCCAGCCTGAGGTGCAAGAAAAACGTTGAAAGTGGAAACATTTCTGTTTGAATGTATTGGTGTTGTGGGTTTGCGCTTTAGTCACTGTTATCTGGTTCACCATCAGCCATGTGGCTACCGGTTTCCCCCGTCATAGACCTTATCTAATGGGGGCCTTTTCTCTACACTTATTTTTACACTTATTTTGTAATCTGCACCAGCTAGTTAAATCATTTACATTAGTACAATGTAATTGAATAAAATAAATAGATTAACACACAAAACAATATATTGTGTTATGCATGAAGAGCACCCATTGTGAAAAGTCAATAATGTAAGTTGCAATGACTAACTGTTGTAAACCTAAAAACAGAGAAATGAGACATGATATTGCAAATATAGATATGCAATGCTGCATTTCAGACAGAATATAAACGGATGTTAATAGTGTTCTTACTTAAGTGTAGTAGTGAAGTGTTTTATTAGTTTCTCGCTCTGTATACACATTAAATGAAGAAATTCTTCCTCTTTCTGTGTAGGTATGGAGAGAAAGGCGATGCCATCCGGATCGAGAAGGTCGTGTACACAGGCAAAGAGGGAAAGAGCTCACATGGATGTCCTATTGCTAAGTGGGTAAGTAGTGTTCACCACATGGCCAATGTTTTAATGACTTTCAAACTAACTGCAAATGGACGACTTTGCATCATTGTTTTTTTCATGCCATCCAAAATTCATCTTACCGTTAATTGAAAATTCGACCCACAGTGTGTGAAAGTGAAAGGAGGAAAAAGTGTGGAGGAGTTGTTGTTTGTATGTTGTTGTCCCACTTGACAACTGTCACAGCAGGCCTGAGGAAGATTTATGCAACATGTTTGTGTATGTGTCCTTGTTTCTACTCTATTTGTGGGCTCTCAAACCTGTGCAACCACTAAATTTGTTGGCAGTAATGTATTGTTTAAAGGTATTGTTTTGGGGCTGAGGTTATAGTTAGATCCGTGATAGGATGAGCTTTCAATCATTATATTCAAGGCTAGAGTAAAAGACTGGAGAAGGCATCATGTCAAGGGTGGGCCCTCACAAGTACTGCAATGTAAATGTGTTTGTGTGTGTGTAATGAGGAGTCCTGGGGAGCCACACAGGGGAGTTTGTCATCCACACTGAGCAAACCAGGAGGAGGTCTGAGTCTGTAACAACTGCCAGACCTCCTGTCCTGTGACAGTCCTGACACATCCTGCTAATGACTTTATGGATTCAAAACGATCGTCCTACTGAGGGAGGTCCGGGGTCCGGGGCCCCACCTGTAGAGTGAGACAGTAGAGAGGGCACATTTCCTTATATCATCTGGGAAAATATGTATATAGAATAAATATTCTGTCTTTTTCATGCTTATTGTGAGGAAAATATTAGATGTATACTGTATGTCTGGTACTGGTATAGTACTTGTTTGTACAGTTTATACAGATTGTCTTGATCAGGAGTGTCAAACACGTTTCAGTTAAGGGGTCACATACAGCTCAATTTCAGTTTGAGTGGGCCAGACCAGTAAGATAGTGACATAATAACACTTAAATTAAAATCTCAAAGTGTGTTCTTTGTTGTGCCACAGAGGATATGTGATGTAAAAGGCTATATTTTTGCAAAACCAAACAGTTAATACTGAAAATGACTGCAATATCAACATAAATACGATTCTAATGAATACTTCTGGTGCAAAATACAGTGAACTGTAAAAAAAACCCTCTTCTATTGCTGTGGCATCATATACTGTATGGTTTTACAAACAAACCGTGACAGCAGGGCTTTGAGCAAGAGGCAGCAGGCTTACATGCAAATATCTCAGCTTGGGTCACAGTGTTGCATTGTGTCCACTTAAGAAATTAGTTTGAAAAATCTGAGTGTTCTTTGAATTCTTACCATTTACGTTGTGGTTTGGCCGGATTGGAGCCTCTTGCAGACCAGTGTTGGTAATGTTTGACACCCTATGTCTAGATCAATTAATTGCATCATTAGAATCGACTTGTTTTTGGTCAATTATGCAGTTCATGTTACTATAAATTATATATGATTGCATGATACTGTGCAATCACTGATCATGCACACAAAATATTTTTCTATGTCAGACATCTGCTGGACAAAGGTAGTAACTACAAAACCAACACTAGGGTCGTCAGCATGTCGTCTTAACTTCTTAACTTGGTCACTCTGCATTTCATTTTTAAATTGAAATACAAATAACATCTAAAGTCATGTTAATTTTCTTTTTCCCGTCAGGTGATCCGTCGAGGTAGTGAGAAAGAGAAGCTGCTGTGTCTGGTGCGTCATCGTGCAGGCCACCACTGTGCCAACGCCGTCATCATCATCCTCATCATGGCCTGGGAAGGTGTTCCCAGAGCACTGGCTGACAAGCTGTACCACGAGCTCAGTCACACCCTCCCCAAATACGGCAACGCCACCAGCCGACGCTGCGGCCTCAATGATGAGTGAGTAGTGACGGGGAGTTTTCGACACATGGATGTTTCATGATTTAGTCTAGAGATGAGAATCGTTAAGAAGATGCTTCAAAAATATCTTCAGTCGTCCGTCTCAAGAAGTGATGGTTCAAATGGTTTTGCAAGAAAGAACAGGAAGAAATCAAGCGTTCATGTTCCAGATGTATGCACACTTTTCACCTCGAAACTACTCACATAATTAGCCTCAGATGAATATTAAAGAGTTATTGTTGATGGAGGTTTGGATATAAGAACCTGGAAGAAGACCCTGTGAAAACATGTTAACTGTGCAGATGTACAGTTGAGCTCACTGACCTGGTATTTGCAGATTCATATTTTTAGATATATGAATGTTTAATGCAATAGCTGCATTTCTTTCTGTGTCCATACACACTGGACAGCTCAGAATTTTGGAATGACTCTGAGGTTGCTCTCTGTCTCCCCCTGCAGTCGTACCTGTGCCTGCCAAGGCAAGGACCCTGAAAGTTGTGGTGCTTCGTTCTCATTTGGCTGCTCCTGGAGTATGTACTTTAATGGCTGCAAGTATGCCCGAAGCAAAATGCCTCGGAAGTTCAGGCTACAAGGAGATCACCCTGAAGAGGTATGTATCTGTCTCACAGCATTATATGAAACATGTTAAGTTGCAGCTCATTTAGTAGAGCAGGTTGCCTTCCAATCCTATGATTGGGGTTAAATTTCACCTTGGAGCATCCTTGGGAAATACACTGAACCCAAAGTTACATCCAAATTTTGTCCCAACATTTTGCAAGACATGTACAGGTGAATGACTGCTGAAGCATTAAAATGTTCAACATAACTGAGTTTGTTTACCAGTCCATTTGAAAATAAACAAGTTTTGTGTTCCTACTTTTTCTGATTTGTGATTTATATTTTTGTTTTCCAGGAGGATAGAATCAGGGATAACTTCCAGAGTCTGGCAACTGAGGTAGCTCCATTGTACAAGCAGTTGGCGCCACAGGCTTACAGCAACCAGGTTTGTTGTGTTTACACAGTAGTGACTTTATCCCACTGATTTTATTTGCCTTCCTGAAGTCACACACAGGGAGTAGTGTGAACCATTTTACTGCTGAGACCAAAGAACCATGATGAATGGTTTAGTAGCACACGTTGGAATGGATAACATCGGACTGACTCAGTGTTATAGTATATAATTTGCATGAAGAGAAAGTAACAGTTGTAATAGTTGTGAACGTCCTCTGCTTCAGTGTCAGACAGAGTTCAAAGCTCCAGAGTGCAGGCTGGGCTTAAAGGAAGGCCGTCCATTTTCTGGAGTCACTGCATGCATGGACTTCTGCGCTCATGCTCATAAGGACCAGCACAACCTCTACAATGGCTGCACAGTGGTAAGAACACTTCTTGTTCTGTGTTTGTTTTAGTTGGGGAATAAAAGATATGTTGATGTTTTAGGTATATAGACCAAATTCAATTTAACCTCGTCCTCCCTCCTCCACTGTTAGGTGTGTACTTTAACTAAAGAGGACAACCGTGCGGTGGGCGAGATCCCCGAAGACGAGCAGCTCCATGTGTTGCCTCTTTACACCGTATCCCTGGCTGATGAGTTTGGCAGTGAGGAAGCACAGCGCCTCAAAATGAAGACAGGAGCCATCCAGGTGCTTCAGGCTTTCCGTCGGGAGGTACGCAAGCTGCCCGAACCAGCCAAGTCCTGCCGACAGCGCCGACTGGAGGCCAAGAAGGCCGCCTCGGAAAAGAAGAAAAATAAACTTATACAGCAGTCAGGGGAGACGCCAGAGAAAACGGAGGTAAAGATGGAGGTCCGCATCACCCATTCCCCTCAACCCCAAGGCAATAAAGGTTAGTTGATGTTTATTCCTGATGTTGTTGAATTGACAGCCAAGACTAATAAAAGAAATAATAATTGGAAATATCTATTGCATTTAAAAAGATGATATTTGATACAAGTTCAATTTGTTATATTTTTTTCTTTGTTTCAAAAAACCAGCAATTATGAAACAAGAAGTGAAGCCTAACATCAAGAAAGAACCCTTCAACGGATCAATGGATGGATACCCTGTGCAGGCAGCAGACCCACTAAACACCTTGTATCCACAACCTGCCTACTATGCAAGGGGAGGCCTCCCCCCAACTGGCCAGCCCTCTGCACCTGACGCAGTCAATGGTTACCATCCCAGTCTGCCTGCTATGCCCTATGGCTACTACAGCTACCCACCCAATGCACTTTTCCGCCCAAAACTGAGGACCTACGAAGGTCGAAATGCCTCTTTGGCCAAGCCAGGAGGCAGGGCTGTCCAGGTTGATACAAAGTCTGAACTTCAGAGTCTTCAGGCCAAACTGGCTCAGTCGTGTCCAAGCCATCCAGAGCAAACCCTCCAACCAAACCACAGCGCTTACAGCCAGCCGGCAGACTACAGTCAGTCCCGTCCTTCGTCCGTCTCCTCTGAGTCCTCCAACAGAGGAACTCCCCTCATCAAGCAGGAACCAATGGATGTACCAGTCTATGAAGGTGCTTTGCCCAACCAGCCTGGTGCTAATCCACTAAGAACCACACCTCAGCCTGCAGCCTGGCCTGGGCACAGGCCAAACGGAAGCATTACTCCAACCTCCTGGGATGGGCATCTAAACCGTAAACAAAGTAATGAATCCCCATCAGTGACCCCTGACAAGCAGCAGTTACACCAGCATCCACAGCAGCAGCAACAGCCCTCTCCTTACCCCCAGCAATGGACTTCCTACCCTGGCTCAAACACCCCAATGGCTTCCCCTGCCCCATCACCGTCAATCCAGGTACCTCCTTCACCATCTCTGTCCCCTCACCTAGGCACAGCACTTCAGGCTAACATGCACCAGGGTTCAGCACGTCCTCCCACCCCACGGCCAAGTACCCCTCACTCACGTTCACTTACTCCACAGCCAGGCACCATTGGTCCAGGCACCCCAAGGCACTGGGTCAGTCCTGCTCCTAGTCCACAACCAAATGCATGGGCCATGGGTCCTGCAGTATATAACCCTGATTTGAAGCACACCAATCCTGCAGGAGCCTACCCAGACAAGATGTGGTCTAAAACTGGGGAGAGTCGGTGTTCAACCCCACTGGGGCTCCAAGAAAAAGCGTGGAAGTCTTGTGGAGGATCAGTGGCAGGCAGCACGCCTTCCCCTGCCCCCGAGGGCCGCCTCTTCCCTGACGCCCTGCAGCAGTCAGGTCAGGCTTGCTATGATCCCAGCCAAGCTGAGAGTGACATTGAGAGCACCACACATGATGACAACGAGGAGTGGTCTGACAGTGAGCACAACTTTCTGGATCCCCATATTGGTGGTGTGGCAGTAGCACCAGCCCATGGCTCCATCCTGATCGAATGTGCCCGTCGGGAACTGCATGCTACAACTCCACTTAAAAAGCCGGATCGCTCACACCCCACACGCATCTCCCTGGTCTTCTACCAGCACAAGAACCTCAACCAGCCCATGCATGGCCTGGCTCTATGGGAGGCCAAAATGAAGCTGCTGGCAGAGCGAGCACTGCAGAGGCAGCAGGAAGCAGCTCTCCTCGGCCTCTCCCAGGAAGACATCAAGGCACTCGGGAAGAAACGCAAATGGGGGGCTACTGCGGCAGGTGCTAGTCCAGGACCCGGACAATCTAAAGACAAGAAGGAGGGGCCAGTGACGCGGTTTTCCCCCTCATTTTGCACCACCTCTGTGGTTACTGTGTCTCCCTATGCCTTCACCCGCCTCACTGGGCCCTACAGCCACTTTGTCTGAGGCCCGTCGGACACAAACAGACTGATTACTACAGAGTGATGTGGCAGAGGGCTGGAGAGGGCAAAGAGCAGGATGAATGTCTCTCAGCCGTCCCGC
>OMNM01000768.1:0-17096 GCA_900302745.1 Parablennius parvicornis
TTGTTGCCTCGCGCCGTGCCCAGTCAATTTGAATCGCTCAGTCGGAGGCGGGCTAATGGAAGTTGTTGAGGTCAGTGCGGCCAAGACAGCCGAACAACTTGAGGGCAACTCGACTGTGATGCTGAAAATCTCATTGTTATCTCCTTCTGTCCCCTGCCCCCCTGTCCTTTGTGTGTGTGTGTGTGTGTGTGTGTGTGTGTGTGTGTGTGTGTGTGTGTGTGTGTGTGTGTGATTGTGCTTCCTGCATGTTTGTAGAGGGAACATCAAACCTCGACCTCCTGACGCCTGTGAGAAGCAAAAAGAAGACGCTGCCAAGATGTTCAGCACCAAAAGGTCAGCACAATGTCACTTTTGATCTATTCCTATTCGCTCATGAGGAGGGACGTAATAAAAGCAAGATTTCTGGATAAAATGACACATTGATGTGTTCAAAGGCGATGGCTAAAATTTCACATCAGAACATTGGTAACATTCTTTATTATTACATGCCCAATTTCAACTTTTTAAATCATTTACTTTAAAGCATATACACATCTAAATGTATGTTTCAATTTAACTTCCTACTTCATAAAACCCACTGAAATCCAGAGTGTAAATACTGGAGGAAGCCCGGTTTACAGTTGTCGTCTGCTGTGTGTTCATTCTGTATTTTTAATGTGGCTTGCAGTAGCTTACAGTCCACATACATCATTTATCACGTTGGCTTTTCTGGATGTTGACTGCAAGGGAGAAGTGGTCACATATCTTAGCAAGCATGTGTACGGTGGTTCAGATAGATCAAAAGTCACTGCTTTTAGTGCTATTTTAATCCGGAGAAGAGCGGTTCATGTCTTGTCCACCTCTTTGTTGGATACAAAGCATTTGCTAAAAATAAGCTTTTTCATTGTCGCCAAAGAATAACATTGTTGTCTCTGAGACGAAAAAGAGAAAAGAATGTTTTGGATTTTGTAAATCAGCAGCTCAGTCTTGCCATATTTCTACATGAGACTAAGGATTAGTCCCTTCAAGTACTCCAAATTGCAGCACAAATTGAAATGGGAGAAATTTGGGAACTAATTTAAGCTAGGCCAGTTGGTGCCCTAAGTGAAAACTTTGTCACATCTCAAATTGGATGTGACCAAAGATGAGAACTTACTGCTTATTTATTCAATAGGTGTTGTCAGACTCTCTTAATCTATATTGTCACATACTAAAGGAGCCATATGAGTATGAACATAGTTTTAACTAGCCTTCCTAATGCCGAAAAACCTAAAACACTCCAAAGTTAAAAAAACATTTTTTAACTTTTTTTTTTAACTTTCTATAATAGCATTTAATAGTGTTCAAGATCACCTTATAACAAAGAAATGCATTAACTTGGAACGGCAACAGTAACTTTTATGTCCTTATCACTGACAACAGCTTTTATTCTTTTTTTTTGATTTATCATAGTTAAGCACAGAGATTAAAACAGATCAGAGAGACAAATGAATATTTTAATAAACATTATTATACATTAGTACATTAATGTACTAATATATATGGTGAAGGACAGTGGGAGCAAACTGGAATACTAAAAAACCAAGGCACAGGGAGAATATGCAAATGTCACGTAAAAGTTTCCTTAGTCTGAAGCTGAAGCATGGAGTCCCTCAAACGCAGTAATACATACCAGAAATTAGAATACCGCTCACAAAACGTACTTTTCTTTTAGAGAAGTTTAGCCTTTACGTTTTAAAAATGAATTCCATTTACACGGAAACAGCAAATGCTGAATATATTCTAGTTTGGACATAGGGCCAGTAGTGGGTGCTGCTGATTGGTTTTGAAGTAAAAACACACGTGCACAGTCAACAATGCACTATAAACATGACGAGTACACGGACATTCGTATGGACAGATGATGAATTTGGATTGTTATTCTGGGTGACTCTCAATTTTAAAACTACCAGGAGTTCCCAGGAGAACATGGACTCATATGGAGTCATGACACTCTAGCTCACATTGTTATTATTGTCCATCTACTCACACATGTGCAGAATAAATATCCAATACACCTGTGCACATGTACAATACTAGTGTTTCAGAAAAGTTGTGTTTTCCCTTCGTTTTCAATGAAGTTGAAGCTTTATCAAAAAGTTCCACCTTGGGAGCAATTTCTAAAGAACAGTTGTGATTTCAGTGGCTCTGAACACTTTTGTCATGTAAACAGTCCCAAAAAACACAATCAAAATGTTTTCATTTCACTTGAAAATATTGCCGTGTAAATAGGGCATGAAACAAGTATTTGAAATGAACAAAGTTAATGAGGATGTTTGAATGTTATTTAAAAAAAAAATTGTTATGTACAATAACTAGCTTACTTTTTACATTTGTTTGTCAACATCATCTCCATGGCCAACAAACACTTTGGACGATGTTTTGTTAATGGTAAATTGTCAAATTTCTGCCCGTTTCTATCCATTGATCGAAATCTCTGCTTACACTTCCTTATATTCTAAAAGTAATTGTACTTTATCAATTCCACATTTTTCCCCTCTTTTTCTTTTACCCTCACAATGAGTTCATCTGTGGTGAATCTCATATTTGCATGGATGGCAGGAGAATCCACAATGTGAGAACCCCGTGGTGAGATTAGACCATCATTCACCTTTCAAGTCCTGATTTACATCGACAAAGTGAAGTCTCCCGAATGCTGGCGGGTTATCGATCGCTCCTTTGCCTCATGAGATTGATTTGAAGTATTTGTCCACCAAGACAAAAGAGAAGTCCGAGTGTGTGTTTACAGTTTGAAGTTTACCGAGTGAAGTGAGAACGTCACGCAGGTATTGCAAAGTGAATAAGAGTGAGAACTGCCACAGTGCTGCTGCCTCCACCTGTCTCCTTACGCTGCTCGATCTCCATACTGTGAGTGAGAAGATGATTAAACTGAGCCAGAACCTCCATCCTTGGGGAGCTGTGTCAGCACAGGCGATGACACGGATACACTCAAAATGATTGAGATAGGCTCCCATTTTGAAATTCAAAGCCTCTAAAAGCTCGATCACATTTTTGCTGAATATGAAACAAAGCATTTTTCTTTTAATTTTTCCCTGTAGCTGAACTGCTGGAGTTGTTGAGGAAGTGTTTTTTGGTCAGATATCCGTGAAGCTTTATCTTCGAGGTTTTAATAATGGTATGAGTAAATTTCTTGCCCTCTCCCATCACCTCCAGCAGCCCTTTTTTGTAATTACAGTGCAAGAGAATAATTACAAAACTTTCATTAAAATTTAACCACACAAAGCATCTTGACATTCCAGTTTACCTGAGGTGTGTGAACACGGTTGGTGAATCCAGAGCTTCAGCACCACGAGGGCTTTTTCAACTGTTGAGAGATGAACAATATCCACCAGCTTGATTTTGTCTACATGCTCATTAAAATGTAACTGGAGCGTACTTAATCTGAGTCGTTCTTTTTAGATGGAAGCATTTATAAAGTGACATAGATTTCAGCTTGTATTGCCCATTTGCATGTTCAGCCGCTCTAACTGCTTCTTTTAGCTGCACAACATAGGAGCCGTAAATCCCTTTGAATTGGCTGTGAAGCATTATTTAGACAGCTTTTCTTTTGCTGGGAGCCGTCCCGCATAATCAGAAACAGCAAGCATGTAGCTTACCGTTAAATATTTCTCTTGGCCTTGAGGAAAAAGCCTTGGTGATGGCCTGTATGTTTTGAGAAGCAGGTTCAAAAGTTTGCAGGTTCAAATCCCACTGCAAGGCCCTTGAACCCGAGCGGCTCCCGGTGTGCTTCATTAATGTAACCCTGTGCTCCGATAATGCGTAGTTAAGGTTAACTAAGGGAATGATGGGTTAAAAGCAGATAAATTATTCCTCCCAAGGGGGTCAATATAGTATGCTTTCTTTTATCTTCTTGAACGCGATTTGTTAGCTTGTGACTGTTTTTATGTTTCATGATTTTGATGAGTATTGGTAGAATTTGAGGCTCTTGAAACTCTAGAGTAAATCTTTGAAGGAGTCATTCCACAGGTGTTTCTGGATTCTGTCTATTTTGGTCTTTCGACCCCCCCCCCCCCAAAAAAAAAAAAACCCAAACAAAACAAAAAACAAATAAAGTTTCAAACATGAGTTCTGGAACCAGTGTGGGTGGACAAGCATTGTTGCTACTATGCTTTCAGCTCTGTGACCCTGGATATTTATTTAAAGACCTACTCTGTTTGTTGCCGTTTCAATCTATAGTCCAGCATCTCGGCCTTACCGATGTAACAACACGACCGTGGTTCTGCTCTGAGATCACAATCGTTGTTCATTCTCGTAGCTGTGAAACACAATTGGTATGACCACCATGTCGGTCAGTCGTAGCCTTTTAGCATCAACTTCCTGTGCTGTGGAAGTGTTTGCTTGGATATCTGTCACAGAGCTAAATTTAACCTCAGTCCTTGCATGTGAGCCATGCTGGGTCATCAACTCGGGCTTCCTCCGAGCTGTTTTTGGTTTCTTGCTGCCGGCACAAGAACTGGAAATATCTGTCAATGTCTGCAGTAGCTCAGATGGAGATCTGGAAGAGGTGTTGTGACACGAGTGGACCGGTAATTGCTTTCACTGGGACCATATAATGAGATCACCACAGTCTGAGTTCGAACTGGAATCGAGGCACACTGTTGAGTCCTCTCCACGTTCAAAGAGTGAACAGCTCGGCCTGGACGTGTGCTAATCCAACTGCGTGGGAAGCCGCGTTGTTGTGGAAAAGTGCCAGCCTGGTGGCAGCGTCGTAGCGTGACTCATGACAAACAATTCTAAACAATACGCAGAGTAAACACCTTCATTATTACCCGCCGCACCACTTACCCTCTCATTGTATGTGGAGTTTGTCCTTGACAAACTCTCATACGGTGATGACACGGTGTACCTGCAACCTCTCCTCCCATGTTCACGGCAATCAATATTTCACATCGTCATCATGGTAGTTAAGCTCATAACAACATGTTGGTAATTACAGTCTTAACAAAATATCAGTTCTGACATTGACCCCCCGCGTATCTCGACCTTCATAAGGAGTAATTGGATATCTAACTGTCTGTAGCTCTGAGCTGTTGATCGACAACGAGGGGCCTTGCACTCGATTACTTATGTATGCGGAGGGAAGAGAGTGGTGTCTGGGGAGTACAGTGCATGCTGGGATGTGTTAACCCCCCACAAAAGCATGCTGATCCAATCATGATGAACAGGCTGCCGTTACGGCGCCGTGTAGCTCGCTCTCCTTGGACTGACCTTGTAGGGCCACGCAACAGTGTGTCTGAAAAGTGTCAGGTTCAGTGAGATCATATGTGTTGCACTCTGTGGACTTTCTAATGTATTGTCGATGAGGTTAAAGTCTCAGTGATTGAAACAGTCAAATACTAAGTGAGTCTTGCGTCATAATGTACACCGACTGTAGAAAATAGTAGCTTTTTAGACGTCTGTTATAATCAAATAATAGGACACTGCAGTGGTCCCAGGGGACAAATTTGATTGGCTTTTTAAAGGTTTATGCTCGTCAGAGTGTGTTTGCTTGTAGATAAGAATTGGTTTTAAAGGTCCAGTGTGTAGCTCTAAGAGGATCCATCACAAGAAACATCATAAAGTAGTCATAACTAGATTTTCGTTCAAGTGACTGAGTTGTGTGTCACATCTAATTAGGCATTTTTTCCTCATCTCAGAATGAAACGTAATTCTTGTCAGTGCTGGTTCCAACCAAGAAACCTATGTGCGCATAGGCCTGCTCGGATGTGCTTAGGTTTGAGTTAAGATGATTACAGGGTATTGTTTGTTCGCACATTAGTAAATTAAATCAACCTTTTGGGACAGATTGTTTAATGACCGTATTCTTTTGTAGATACCACCATGTTGGGCTGTGTATTTTTCACAGGTGTTGCAATTTCAACAGACATGTTTCTTGGGAGTTTGAGGGAAACCTTAATTACATTATTGATGTCAGTCTGCAGTGGTACAACTTGAAATATTACAAAATCACATCAACTTCATGCATTGCGTTTGTATTTGTTCATGCATCCCATCAATGATTAGTGAATTGTACTCGGTAACAGTTTTGATAGATTGCACATAGGTATTCAAACCTATTTGGAGGTACAATCCAGCTTTTTCTCAGGAAGGTCCTCAAGAGTGGGCTGGCAGGTTGAATCTCATTCACATGTACCCTGTGTATAGTTCTGCTATAGAGGGCGACGTTTTAAAAAGTGCTTCTCAGTTCTGAATAGACCGAAACAGAATGTCACTGTCAATTTGCACCATATGTTTGTTGGTGTGTGTACTGGATGAATTCCCACTGTTGTTTTAACAAGTTTGCACATTGTCATCCTCTTAAACTAATGGCCTGACTCATTAGAAAAAAAAACAAACAACTAATTTGCCTAAGTCACACTCTTGTCTTGCTATGGGGGTAAAACAACAGGATCTGCTGAACTAAGGATGTCGGCTATTATACCAGAGGTGCCCATCACCATCATCATCATCATCATCATCATCATCATCATCATCATAATCAATAACTGTCATGGCCAAAAAAAAAATCATTTTGGTCAAATAAATATGGAGGCCAATAGACATATTCCAATGTGCAAATTCAACTCTGCAAGTTCTTGAAGTTTTCTTATATGATATGTAAAATAAAAACCCTCCACTACACCTTTTGTGTACATGTCAGTGTGTAAACCCAGTGAATGAGGACTTTTCCTCTCTGCTATTGTCCAGACCGACAAAAAAACAGCGTTACAAGTGTGAACAGACCCTGGATGTTATGTTTTCTACGTGTGAAGATTACAGTCATACTACATTGCTCTTGTCAGCGATGGAGAAAAGTGACGATGGAGATA
This sequence comes from Parablennius parvicornis, assembly GCA_900302745.1. Lineage (NCBI taxonomy): Eukaryota > Metazoa > Chordata > Actinopteri > Blenniiformes > Blenniidae > Parablennius > Parablennius parvicornis. Next base: position 6,849 of record OMNM01000768.1, read on the forward strand.
GAGAGTAACGTACTGACTCATTGCTGGAAATTGTACTTATTGACTGAGCTGTTGATGTATGAGGACAACTTTCAGAATTAAATTGGAAGCAATACCTAGTATCAAACTAATATTATTTATTTAGACATTTAAATCATTGCACTTACAAACCTAAAATACTCATTCTACAGTTGATACACCTCCTACCACAAAGTACATAATCAAAGTGCAATACACATTTTATGCCAATAAAGATCCTCGATCAGTACAGCTATAATGAACAGTAATGTAAAAAAAATAGCTAGCTAACAGGTTTTTACAGAATGAAAAATCTTTTTCCCTCCAGATTTTGCATCTTCGCCTTAGCGTTAAACAGTGAAATGAGCAGTAATCCATCACAGAGGTGCACACAGACAATAACAATCTCGGAAGACACAAAACATTGCAGCCATAAGTGGGAAAAACGTAACTGATGATTTTTCAGCGGAGCTAACGCGAGAGGAAATACGTCTGAGGGAATCAGCAACTTGGAAGAAGTCCGGGATGTTGACTACAGTCGCTGTTTAGAGGCACTAAATCATGTGTGTAGTGTTGGAGCTTAATGAATGCAGAGAACACATTCCCAGAGTGGATGGGAGGCTGCTGATCAAGCCTGCGAGACCAATGTGGATATAATCAGTCTCCTGGCTGGAGACGTCCGAGTTAGTCTGAGAGTACACTGCTTAGTTTTAACAGTGCAGACGGCAGCAGCATTTTGATGGGGCAGCCTCCAACATGGCAAGTCCTGGGCATACAGTAGGAAGTGACAGTGACAGCATCTGTAATGGAGCCTGAGGACAGCAAAACTTGGCAGGAAAGTGATGAAGAGAGGCCTTTACTGCTGACACTGGGAAAGGGGAAGGTATCAAATGTCAAGAGAAACATTAATTCTACCATTTCTTTGAGGTGCTGTGCAAAGTTGTACTCTATAAATAAGGAGGAAAAGGTCTTGCACGTATCACAGAACGGGCATTATAACCTATTTACATGTTCTCAGATATGCCAAATGTCATAGAAAGTGCCTCTGTACATACGTATCAGCAGTTATATGCTCTTATCTTTGCTCTAGCTGCTGATACCAAATGCCATTCAGTCTAATTTATCTCGCGCATCAGCTTGTTCACACAAGTCACTCTCCCTGGCCTAATGAAAGCTCTGTTCAGTGTAACTTCTCTTATTAACTGAAAGCAGCAGTCGATTTGACCGACTCCAGCGCTATATTGATTTTGCATTCTATTTACAGAAAGTTTGTGAATTTGCTGTGCAGATTAAGTGAGTGTTAGTCAATAATCAGTGGCCAGAGATAAAAATCGCAGCCACTCTGACATCCAGCAGAGCATTACAGCGGCCAAGCTGCGTGGCAGTCTGTCAGATTTTGTGAGCAAGACGAGGAAAGCTTTCAGCTCGCTGATGGGTGGGTGGTATTAAAATCCAAACACAACTGTCATGACAACAGCATAAGTGCAGTGTGGCTGTCTACAACACGTGGCCTTGGTCTTCCTGGAGTACACTCCAATAGCAAATTTGACCACAGAGTGTGTTTTCCTGCTTTGGTCTGAATTAAATTGAAAGTGGTGCTATTTTTGTGCTAGTGGGGAAAAAAAACCACTGACCTTTTGAAGCCTTTGATTGTGGAAACTGGAAAAACTCTGTCCAAACAATAGATATTGTTTTCCATCATATGTTGGTACAATTACAGGAGAAGCAGTTGTGCAATAAACACAATTTTTGTTTCAGAAAAGTTTTGCATTGGTGTTGAAGTTTCTTTTTGTAACAAAACCACACCTTTAATGGTATGTAATAAACATTACCAATGATTATTACATTAACAGTCATATTGACAGACAACAAAGTTGGATTGCTATTCTAGATAACTCTCAACTATGAAACTATCTTATAATCTTAAAATGTTTCTATTTTCTGCAAATAAAGTGTTTATTTTCGCGATTAAAATTTTAATAATCATCTGTAGTTATGCAGTAAAGTAATGATCCTCTTTCACCAAGACAAGATGAAAAAGCATGTATTAGGGAACATTTGGCTTTAGTTTCACACCAACAGTGTCATGTTGCACATATTTATGTGCAGAGAATGATGTGATGAAAGTAGAAATAGTAATAAGGTGAATTGGCTACTCCACTTAAACAACCTGTACCATAGCACTGTTTTTGTCTCAGACTTTTTTTTGCAACTTATAGTAAAAATTTTTTAGTTTATTAAAGGCAGAAGAACTAGCTATAACTAAAACATTTACGTTTTTCACATAAAGTGGCAAAGTTGTGAAGGTATTTTCGAGTTGTTTCCTTTTGCAGGTCAAAAGTTTGCACCTTTGCAGCCCCTGTAGCACTGTCACATCTTCTGTACATATTTATGGGTGCTGCTTTAAACCGTCACATAGCAGTCTTCATTTGAGATGACTGAGCATTGTGTTGTTTTGAAATTTTACTGTGTGTTCATCGTAGCCCAGAAACGTCAACTAAAAACCTCAGAGATCCTTCAACTTACTGCACAGTTTTAGAGCTTTATATTGTTTTGTTTTCCTTTTTCCAGTCAACTTTTGAATAACTGGGGTGAGATGCGAGTAATTTAGGTCTTTTCATTGATGCTCGTCATTGCTGAAACAAGCAGAGAACCTAACATTCTCCTAATCACATAAGTAGATGGAGATGAGCTGGTGCACCACTCAAACACATCGACCTTATCACATAAACCACCACAACATCAGCTGATATAAATCTTTGAAAAACTTCATGAAAGTCATTTTTTGTTTGTTTTTTTTTTTTTTGTTTTTTTTTCCATCATCTGACATGCATGTTTTTTTTTCCTCATGACGCACATCGCCTCATTTGTTCAATCCTCCTCCTCCTTAGTTTTCCTCCCCAGTCAGTCATTTTGATGAGCTGTCTGCTGTCCACCTCAAGCTGCATGCTATAAATCTGCAGGAATAAAGAAAACTGAGCTGTTTTTTCACAACATGTCCACATAATTGCACGTTCCTTGCTGTTTCTTCCCGCTGGTCATGTGACCTTTCTCTGCTCTCCGGCTGCATGGCAACAGCTAACACACACATGACTTATGACATGAAACACTAGCTACTAACTGTTGTTTGTTTAATGTGAGAGTCACAATGTAGCTTTAATGAATGAGGCATGTTATTCTGCTGCCGGGGTTGCAGAGGAAAGAGGGATTAAGTATCTTTGGGAGTCTTAATCAGTCAGAATGTTTTTGCTTCACATTTCGGATCGACGTACAGAGGTTGAATGTCACCCGCTGAAATTAGTGAAAGTGAGCTTGCAGGGCTTGGGCACCAGCTAATGAAATTTTGATGTAGCTTTATTTAGAACTATATTTCGTGGGATTACGTTCCAGGGTCTGTTTCCAGCTTCAAAGGAGAGCTTTCACCACTGCTAGGGGTAACGTCACCACTCCCCATAATAGGAAAGGTTGTTCACAGTTGTTGGATTTATTTTTTTTTCTTATTGCACAGAAAGCTTTTCAAATGATCACTTCCAATCTGACTCGATTTATTTTTCCTCCGCTTCCCACTTTGCCGTTAATCCATGAAGTGAGACATGCGGCAGGCTTGTATGTAGCTCTGCCGATTAGATTAGATGAGATTAAATTAATATTTTCATCACTTGTGACCAGAAGAGAGATAGAATGACAGCGGGGTGGGGAACACACATATATACGTAGATCTGCCAGCTCCATTTGAATGGCTCCAGAGTGATGATAGATTTACCTCAGAACAAACACTTCAATGTTTACACTGTGTGATGGCAATATTTCTGCCGCTCATATGCATTCATATCACCAGCTTTAATGTCATTGTATCTCATTGATGCCACATTTTGATTTGCTCACTATGCTGGGTACACGGTCAATAAATATTAATATTGCAGTTTTACTAAAAAGCCGTATATGTGACACCAAAATGTGTATGTTTTTCCCATTAGCTAGGGGATTATGTCATTATGTCAGCTATAAAAAGTCTCAGCCGAACATACGTCAACTTACCCCTAGTGGCATACTCCACTGAAATAATGAGAATTTAATGTTTATATGTGTGTGTGTGTAAATGATTTAACTAAAGTCAGTTGGGAAAACAGCAGTGCTTGAAGCATCAAAAATGTGAAATTAATCCAAAACACACACATATTCATGCGGATGAATCACGCACACGATAAAGTTAATAAGTTACCAGTAAGATGCCTTAGCATTAGTGTTGAATGTTTGGACTGGGAGATTAGAAGATTACATAACAGTATTGTAGGACGTCTGCAGGCGGCTGCAGAACATTTTGACCTTCAACCTTGGCCACTAGTATTACCACAGCAATGCATCAGTATCAGATGTGGACAAATACCCAAATTTAAACACTTGAATAAAACAGCAACTCCACAATGCAGCTGCAGAGTCCCTGACATTTCCATGCTGCATTCAAGTGCTGTCGGGTTGCTCTTTGCTCCACCTGCCTCTCTTCTCCGCTCCTTCATCTGCCCCTCGTCCTCACGCCGGATGGATGGTTTGCAGTTAAGCCAGGGGCAGCAGCTGGTGCCCCAGGGGATCACTGACCTGGGGCGCAAATGCTGAAAAAGAGTCAAATTAACGCTTTATTTCATTACTCACGTTGAAATGGCAGCCGCAGCAGCAGTTTTCAATGTCATCCAGAGGGTAAATGCTGCTCAACTGAGGGGAAAACGACCAAAACATCAACAGCATTGTCACAGCGAAATAGAGAAAACATGTAATTTAAGTGTGGAATCAAAGCCAGCTTTCATATCACAATGTCTGTTTGCATGTTGTGTCCACTTCTTATGCTGCCCAGGGTTTGTTATTATGTGCTTTGAGTGACCACTGAAAAGTGGAGAGAGCCCCTCTGGGCGGTTAGTCATGTTTGTTTTTCATGGCATTTCACTGTATGGAGAACGGAAAGCAAAAAACACAAAGCAGTCAGTGCTTCTAAAAAAATGCAACTATGCAGCCTGGGCTCAAATTATTCCATATCTTATATAAAGAGAGATTAGGGGAAAAAAATAAATAAATAACAACAAGAGTCCAAACAGAATGGCTTCAAACAGGCAGCAGGAAGGAGTCAGATATGCAGCTTGTACTATCTCCGCTTGCCGTTGCATCTAACTCAATTCGCTGACTTACTCTGACATTTTTGTGATCATGGAAAAGTGCAGCGGCTGGATTTATTGTCGCAGGGCCTCTGCTTTTCTGATGAATGCGCACTGAGCTCATCCTTATCTGGCAGGAGGTTTTAAAAGCTGCATGATCTCATTTGGTTTTTTTTTCGGCTTTTCCTGAAACTGACAGTCCAAGAACGGCAGTAAAATAGTATAAACACTGTTTTGAGCCAGACCGACGTGAAGAAATTCTAAACTTCATTTACGTTTTTTTCCTGAATAAAGCAGAATGTAAAAAAATAAATAAAACGTCTTAAATACATATAAGTAAGCTCCAGTTGGTGTCTGTCAATGTACAGAAATCACACAAAGTTGTGGTTGGTCAAGAGCTCCTTTTGTTTAGTCTAGTTTAGTGTATCCTTGAGCTGATCTTATGTAATCCACCCTAACCTTTTTCTAATCTAGTCCATTGTAGAGTATGTCCTGTCTTGGTTTGTCTTAAAGTTGTCTTGTCCCGTCCAGTGTAGCTCAGAAGTTTTCTTGCCTGGTATAATCTAGTCTTGATGTATTGTCTTGTTCACTCTGGTCTCAAGTTAGGCCAGTACAGTCTGATCTATGTTATCGTCTAATCTAGAAACCGTCTAGCTAAAATTAAAGCTCATCTTTGCTAGTATAGTCCAGAGCTTGTCTTGTTTCGTGTACTCTTCTCTGGAGCTTGTTTTGTCTTCTTTGATCTAGTTTTATATTTTCTTGTCTAGTTTAATCTAAAGTTGGTCGTATTTCTTTCAGTCTAACATAATGCTTTTGTTTTCTACTCTAGTCTTTTGTAAAGCTTGTCTTGTTTCTTCCAGTCATCTAGAACTTGTCTTTTTAGTCTAGTGACTCTCTTCTATTCTTGGGTCTGTCTTACCTGATTCATGTTGAAACAGGGCCTAAAGCTGATACAGTCAAACAATTGACAGGCAAAAATGAGTTTTAATCATTTTAGCTCACACTGAAAAGATGCATTGAAAAAAAAAATGCGAACGGCTTTTCAATTTGTTAATAATTGATGAAATAGATTTGTTGGCCAGAAAGAGACACATCACTTCACATATCTTTAAACCCATTCCAATCAGTATAGAATGTATCTAACACCAGGGGATGAATTACTAACAATAAATGTCATGTGGTTTTAATATAACTGTAAATCATTTGATTTGAAGCTTGATCTAAATTTTGCTGCAGTTTTAAGATGACATGATTTAATTGGCCTCATTTGTCATTCTAATTTATGCATTTCAAGTTAAAGGGTTTATTTTCCTCTCACAGCTGACTCTTTGTCTTTATGTGAGTAGTACACTGTTCTCTTCGAGAGTTAGATTAAGTAAGATCTTAAACAGAAAGCTCACGTCGTCCATAACACAGGTTATAAGTCTCCATAGTGTTGAAAAACAATATCAGGATCCCCTGAATGCAAATGTTCTGGTTATAAGTGACAAGTCAGGCTTTCGCTTTTGCACAACTGAGGACAATATTGTCATATAGAGCTTCTTGATACAATAAGATCAAATCAGTAAAGCTTGGTGGTTATATGGTGGAATATGATGGAGGTTTTACCACCTCAGTTTTATTGAAAATAGAACATGTGTAGTTGATCGCAGCCCCATGATGTTGAATTGAATTAACACATGTAGTGGTCTCGGTGTGCTCTTAAAAACTAAGGGCAACAAGCTGTAGTGCATTGAGATGTTAACCTACTGTGACTTAAACTGTGGTTTATGGCTCTATGGCAGATGGCACACTAAAATTATAATGTTATTACTCTGGATAATATCTTAAAATATGAAAAAAAATAAAACACCACCGCAGTGGTTCCTAATGGAAGAAGCTCTGGAACTCCAACACGCACATCTAAAAATATGGCTCAGTTGAAAATGAGGGGTCATCATAAAGTAGTCACCTCGATATCGCGGCGTCCCTGTGTGGCTTCTCGGCTGATTGCGTTTGTCAGTTAGAAAAGCTGCCGTGAATGTCTGATCGAGAGCCACGGGACAAACCTCTTCACATAAAAAACCCTTCAGCCTCCTGTCGCTACCGCCTTCTCACCTGGTTACCAGCATAAAAGCAGAGTCTGACAGGGATTGTAGAGAAATCGGCTCTGAGACATTTTCACAGCGAGTGGGGTAATTACGACGGAGTGAAGAAGGTGTCTCTTCTTCTCATTTTACTGTAGCGGTGTCAACGACACGCCGCTGCACGTCAGCTTCCTGCACAGCGCCAGCCGCTCGCTTCACTCACTCCATCGTAGTGCCCTTTTTTTGGTGTTTATCTCCTACTCCTTCAGCCTTATGCTGGTGGAGTTAAAGTCGTCGAGAAGAGGGAAATGCCTAAACTTTTGATTCATACAAGAAATTTACAAATGATCAGGGTTTGATGAGTATTTCCCTTGAGGGCTGATTCATGAATATTGATTGAAATGATTAAAATGTAGGTTATTCACACACCATCATAAATACATACTGCACATATTCAGACATTTTCTTCAATGTGGAACCCGAAGGAAGCTTTTAAAGCGTTTTGTAGGGGCCCAATGTAGATATTTAAGACCAATTATAAATGGATCATGTGCTGTGAGCTATAGTATCGGCACCTCTACTCGATGACAAGGCTACAAATATCAAGACTGGGTGAATTTGTACCAAATGTAAGTACTTTTCTGTCTTGTTCTCTTGAGGATTGTATTTTTCTTGAGGAGAAATATTTAAGTGTACTTGTGTAGTCTTAACATCATTTACAGCAGTTATTCTCAACTGGTGGGTCACGACCCAAAAAAGGGTCTCAGGTCTGTTTTCTGTGGGTTGTCGGCCTTTGCCGGAATTAATAAATCAATGTAAGTTTGTGTGATCACACTCCTTAACAGCAAGTGCCTGGTAATGAGTAGCTGTAGAAGAAGACCTACAGATTTAGTTTAAATATGATCATTTGCATGGTTAAACATAGGTAAAGTGCAGAATATGAAATATTGATTTCATTATGTTAAGTATTAATGTGTTTTTTGCATGATTTGTTGGCACATGAAAGTATTTCGCCATGAAAACAGACGTGGCATTTAAACCTACTTTCATGAGATCTGAATAGATATATATTTTTTCTTTACATTTGTGAATAATATGTCTTTAATAAAGATAAAATTTGAGAAGTGAAGTTTCTTTTTAATTAAAATAAGTTATTTGAGCATAGCAGATTTTCTTCCCTCTCTAGATGCTTATTTCTGATTATTTTACCATAATTTTGTTCTATTTGACTGTTTCGCATTCAAACACCCTGTTTAGTTTCAATGAATGTGAAAAGTTGAATATATTTTTCGATTTTGCTCGTGGATCGTTAAGTGTTGACAGTGGGGTAGCAGATCGGTCGAGTTCACTGGAAAGCTGCTAAAAGTTAATAGCTCTAACGTTATTGAATTATTGACTTGACTGCTGAGAATTACAGTATGTATGAAATTATTAAAAGTTAATTATTTTGTCTAGAATTTCTACACTCAAAACATCATCTAAAAAGTTTCAACTATGACCTAATTGAAAGCTCAAATGCTGCATTTTAATGCTCCTTATGTCATCTAATTTACTGAGCTGTGAAGTGGCTCAATTCACTTAGAAGTCCTAAATAGTTTAGTGGTCACAAAACTAAATCAGCTAAAATACTAATAAAAATGTTTGTCTTACACTAGTCTGTATCATTTACATACTTTTTTTTAATTCTGCCAACACTTTCCCTAAAATCTCTAACTAACAAAGTAACTAACAAAAAACTGAAAATCAATCATTTAATACCTGCTATTTCCATGTTTTTGCACATTTATTTCCTGAAAACTTAGGTTGCCAACTAATTTCAGGGTGTTGTTGGAATTTTTCAGTTATGGTCAGAAATCATTTAATCAATATCACCATTTCACTATTAGAAGGGAGTGTATTTACAGTTTAAAACAATTCTGTGATTTTTTTTTTGTGTGCACATATTGAAATGTAAAGCTGATAAAGAATGAATGAATTTTCCGGTGAACTAGTTGAATAATAAAGAACAGCTGTTGCTACTCGCACCAACTCCAACAAAACAGTGCAGCCTGATGTTCTTATTCTCTCTGTGCCTCGTGATGTTTGCACTTTAGAGAAAAAGTGCATGGTTTTAAATCCTTTTTGCCACCAAAACTTGCGAGCACACACACAAACACACATGCATACGTGTACATATTCATCCAGATATCTCCTATTTTCCAGCTCCACCGGAGCATCTCTAAATGTTCCCTGACAAATCTACCCAGTGGTACATAGGCATCTTAAAATAAACTGCCCTTTTCCCTCAGTCTCCTCCTGACTGTTGCTGAATTCAAATCACATCTCCCTCCATTTTTCCCGAGCCGTGTTGCCTAAGGTCGAGCCTGTGACTCATCATGAAGAGACTCAGATAATGTGGCACATTGAACACAAAGGCAGAAAAGTTGCATTAAGGCAAAGAAATAAGGTCAATTTCAATAACTCAGTGGACGGCCACTTTATGTGAACGCACACACGCTGAGCTGGCTGTGTGGCACAAACGTACTAATGAGGCTGTGCACAGGAGGGATTTTGCACTTGATGGTATGTCGAGACCAGGGACGGTTTTATTCAATAATTTACAAAATAATTAGTTCCTACATCTATGCTCAGGGTTTCCTGTGCATATAACACAAGGTTTATTAATTCAGGTGTCAGATTATTAAATTACAACTGTAATTTATTAATGATGTGATAAAATATAAATGATTTCTGGTTTTAATTGCCACTGTGTTGAGCTACAGAAAACAAATGATCATTGAGTACAAATTAAAAAATATGAACTTATGTGTGATCAATCACGATCCAAAAAAAGTCAACTCACATTACAGTATATGTAAATTAAATCTACATGAAATCTTTGGGATTCCTTCAGAAATGAGAAAGAAGCTCTTTACGGTAAATCGTGAAAAGACTGAAAGAAAATAATCAAATATATGTCTATCATCATTCAATCTTTAGATAATACTATTGATAACAATTGATGGACATGGTGACACATGCAGTTTGTATCTTTACTTCAC
>OMNM01000769.1:0-16709 GCA_900302745.1 Parablennius parvicornis
CCCCCACCAAAAAAAAAAAAACCAAACAAAAAACATCTTCACTCTTACCTCTCTTTTCTTTGAGCGTTCCCACCCCAGTCTCATAATAAAGGCAGCAATAGAGTTATGTGTTTGCTGTCTGGTGCAGTCTGGGTAGGTCTTGATGATGTGACCAGCCCAGTGACTGCTGCTCACACTGAACTGTAACCTGCATTGTCAGTCTTGTGTGACATCTAGTGCAAGTAGAAAGATTCTCTCTAACGTTCAGGGTGTCTTTGCATGACAGCATATGCACTTACTTGATGTTGTGATCTCCTACTGTGCTCCCGTCGTCCATAGACTCCACACATTGTCCGTCCAGTAGCTATAGCCCGTTGAGCACACACACTTATTTTTCTCCTGATAACAAACATACGCCTTCCTCCTCCAGGTCCAAATGCCCCTAAAGAAGAAAAATCAAATTTGCTCGATAACTTTTTAGGGTTTTTGATATACATTTGTTGTGATCGTTTTGGTATTAATTTGTTCAACTCTATACTTAAAAAAAAAAAACCAATTCATTCATTTAATTAAGTAATTTGCTATTTGCCATTTTTTCTAATATATTCATCAGTATGGAAGCTCGAGACGAGTAGTTAAATGCGCAGACATGGTCAGAAAAAAATTGTGAATAATAAATTATTTCACTGGCTTTTCTGAGATGAATGATATTTTCTGAATGGACTGTTAGCGACATCATGTGGCCATAACGTGTAATTGCATTGTTTGATTGGAAATATAGAAGAATAGAATAGTCTTAATTGTCATTGTACTCGGTGGTACAACGAAATTTGAGGTGTGCTCGCATAGAGCTACAATACCCCACAGTGGGACAACATAAATTAAAAGACAAGAGCAAAAACAAAGGCATTGAGTATGTAACAAAAGTAATAAAAAACGCAATATATTTTTAAACGTGCCACAAACTGGTTCAATATTGCCATATATATGTATCTTTATTAAAATGTGGAAACTATTTCCAAAAAAGTATGAAATGTCAAAACTGACAATGAAACGTAAGGAAAGTGAAATAGTAAGTCTTGAATAATCCTTCAACAATATCCGAACCTTTAATTTTCAAATACATCAAGAGTGCCTTTACAAAGAGTTCGATTAACTTTGAATTAATGTCTGTTTTCAGAGTCAACATTAAATGAAATAATTGTGGGAAATTAATAACTCTTTGTACTTGGGCTCCATTTAAGCTCTCCTCTCCTCGGGAGTCCGTCATCCTCAGCTGTCTGTTGTCAGCTCATCAAGCACCGATTGGTCCCTGCAACTCTGCAGCATCACAAATAACCCAAAACATGTTTGAACTTGGCTGTACGGCTTGTTTTCATCATGACAACTGTACGGTTCTCCTTGGGGTAAGGGACATGTAGTGCAGTCACTAGGCTGCTTGCTGGTTATTATTAAAACTTTTTAACACTTTCTAATCTCTTTAGAGTTTCCCTTCTTGTTGTGCTGATTGCGGATATTAATTGCTATCGCTTAAATAAAGGTAAAACATCTCACACTCTTTTTAAACATTGCATATGTAGTTTGAAACTATTGTGTTCTTTGTTGCTCCTGTAGGTAAACCTCGAGGTCCTCACCAGAGTGGAATTAACTCTCGTGGCACAACTAATTTTGACACCAACTTTGGCTCACGCCCTGGCCGTTATTTACCTGCATTCGAGCCTAATACAGTTTCATCAAGTAACCTTTACATGACTGGGACTGAGGGTGATTCCAATAACCCCCTTTTCTATCGAGGCTCATCATCCAGTGTTGGTCTTGTTGCTGCACAGCCAGGATTCATCTCTGAAGTCTCGACTCCTCCTCAACCAGGATATTTTGCTGATTCGTATATGTCTGATCAGCCAGGACTTGCTGGTAGTTCACACATGGCCGAACAGCCAGAGTATGCTGCTGACTCATCCTCTCCTCGATCTCCCAGTGTTGTGTCAACTCAACCGGGAGGATCAGCCGGTGGTTCAAGGCCTGCTCAACCAGTCGTATATGCTGGTAGTTCAAATGCTCCTCGGGGCTCCGGTTTTAGTGCCTCACGATCAGGTAACCTGCTTTTCTGCTTTGACGATCTGAAACATTTGGGCCCTTGTGTAATTTATTTTTTTTTGGTTTATCTGGTTTTCCCTCCAGATGTTGGCTGGGCAGTTCCACCCCCTGTCTTCTCTGGTAACTGGCATGCATCCACACATCCTTCCAGCTCAGCTGCACACCACCATGGACCTGGTCATGCCAGTGACGGTCTGCTTCTCCGACCAAGACAAGTGTATCAGCCAGGACAGCTTTCTCACCTTGAAAATAATGCAGAGAATGGAAACTTTGAAAGCGAGACAGAAGAAATTGGTTATCCATCAGTCTCTTCCTCGAATGCTTTCCTGCCCCCTCCCGATGTGGCGTTCACAAGTCCTGGAGGACGGGGACCAGGTACTGTTGGCATGTGGAGGAACCCTTCTTCTTACTTTGACTTCATGTTCCTGATCGGCCAGTATCCTCCCGGAACAGTCAGTCACTTCAGTCAAGACTTTGAGCGTGGAAGAGACTACTACCACAGCACCCGCTACAACAAGGAATATGCACCAGACCTCGGCTCTGACCACCAGACCAAACAGTTTGCTGAACCACCTGATTGAGCTTAACTAAAGGTAACACTTTCATATTGTAGAAAAGAAGCCTGCAAACTTTCACGTGTCCCAACTTCTGTTCTTCTCTTTCAGGTGGGATATGGTTTCCCAAAAGGGAATTAATAAACTTGTCAAATACTAGGCTGTTTCTGGACACATTATTCATTATATAGATTTAATTGGGTTTAAATAGACCATGAGTTTTTAAACACAACAGTTTTTGAAACACCTTTGAGGGAGTTCTTAAGCTTATATGCCTTTTATTATGCACATATTAGTTCACATTTGACTGCAATAACTTGTGGGAAATGCATAATGGTAAGTGTAAGGAGTTATACTTTACGATACACATTATCTTTCTGAAATGCAACATTTCCAGTGCAGGAAGACTAACACAATTGGCATTTCCATAAGCTTTAACTTTCAAATTTTACATGTGATTTGAAAATTACAAATGACTGTTATACACTGATTACTTGAGAGAACCTAAGATGTTGAATAAATGCTTTCTTGTCAAATACACTGGACCACATAAGTTGTTATGAGTAATTTTATCAAACCACATGGATTACTTTTTTTTCTCCATAAACATGAAAAATACAGACCTCTTTCAACAGAAGGAATGTGACTGGAGAACGTTCCAAGATTTATTTGAAATTACCTGCAACCATAATTATATGGCAGACTTAGCATTTCAATTCTATACAGATAAACCCTGAACCGCTGTGCCATTCGTTACAACATCCAGATTGCTTCTTTGTATTGCCACAAGTCTTCTGGTCAGAAAAATATTTGAGGCTCTGCATGTGCACAGTTGTGCTTTAGTGATTGGACCACGAGGGAGTCGGAGGGATACACAAGAAGGTGCTGGCACATTTATAGCCCCCAAGACACAGAGGGGAGGAGGAGATAATGACAGGGCTGGAATAAAGATAGACCTTTATTTTTAAAGCCATCTGTTTTGTGCTGAATGAGTAGATGCAACGAGGACTGCAATTTGAGAGGCTTCACTTTTGTAACTATATTCCTATTTTATGTTGCAGGAGTGCTTGGATGGATGCAATAGAATAAGAATGAAGATGATACAATGAAAGTTCAGCTGTAAAAACATTTAGTCTAAAAATAAGTAACAAATGTGACTTTCTTTTAAAACTTTTTAACATAAACACATTCAAGTCTGAAATTAGAAAGCATGAATAATCTAAGTTTGAAAAAAGTTTAAAACCCAACAAATATTCTCTTTTAGGCTCTAATATCTGAAAGTTCACCTTGGTAAATTTCATTATCAAGGTGGCATGAGAATAAAAAGTGATAGAGGTAAATTTTAGTTTCATCATGCACTTTGAGCAACAAGCTGAAATGTTGAGAATAAAGTCAAACTATAATGTAGAGAATAAATACGGAGACTGATTTCACTGCTTCATCTTCTTTTTGCTCAGTCTTGAGTAATCCCTCCCTTTGTCACGGCTTCTGCCATGCTTTTTGGTGTTCCTCCCTCTCCCGTGTCTCCTGTCCCTTGGACTGGTGCTAAGTTGGTCTCTGGTTCCGAACTAGTCCTGGAAATGGTGTGTAGTGGGTGAAGTCTCCAGGACCAACAGCACGTGCACACCTGAAATCCTTTTTCCTCAACCCCTGTAAAAAGACTCCAGCACTTCCTCTCCACTCATCACCAGATCGTCAATTTTACTATGTTATATTTGCAGGCTCTGGAATGTTTTGTTATATTTTCCTGAGACTTCTCAAACTTATCCGCCGTGCCGCTTTGGTCAGGTTTCGCTTGCACTGCAGGTTTCACCGGCTCTTCATTCCCTTGGACCCTCGTCCCTTTGAACCAATTTGCTCCTCTCCGCCATCTAATAACACATCCTCCTTCATCAGATCCCAAAAAATTCCAATTCAAAGAAAACCTCTGTGTCATCTACCTCGTCTCTGAGTCAGATTTTGGGTCCAAATCGCACAAAAAACATTTGAGATGAGCAAAACGATGCCATGAGAGGTTATATCTCCAGGCTGCAATGGGACATATTTGAGTTTAGTCTGATATATTTGTATTTGAGTATAGATTTCAGATAAATACCTTTAATTCAGTAGGATGTTGCAGTTGCTGGACAAAAGATTTATCTTCTTTTTGCTGATGGAATTTAAGACTTATGGCCAGAATGTTTTCTAGTTTCACTTATAGGACCAGGAACTACGGTTTTATTTGTTGAGCTTCATAAGAATTTGGTTATTGGTTCTAATTGGTTCCGGTGCTGTATGTGGTATATTTATACAGTACTGGCATTAATCCTATCATCTAGTTGTTGGCAATAAAGTGAAAACGTGTGCTTGTCCTGATTTTATTTCAGTCGTTCAAACATCCAAGCACTGCAGATTCAACTCTCCTAATAATTGGATCTGCAAATGTGAGCAGGCATGTTTTAAGAAACCCATGTGAGCACCCACATGTGCTTTTGTGTGCGCAACCACGGTTTCCACAGCAGACGCAGCTGTCCAGTCCAAAGGACCATGCCTATGCCACTATGACTCTATTTCAGGAGCCGGTGTTGTTCAAAAGGTCAGATAAAGAAGCATAGGAATCTTCACAACGAAGTGGGTGGGGGTGTCGGGTGAAGGGGGTTGAAGGCGAATGTCCACAAAGACGGGACAGTCCTGATAGAGAGCGAGAGAGTGAAGCTGTGTTGAAGAGGATTCACCTTTACTCAATGAGAATCTTCTGAAGGAGCGTAGAAGGGAGTCCAACAGCATTAGCCCATCAGAAAGTCAGGTGTGAAATCTGGTTTGAGTGGACACATTGACATTTCTGGACGTCATGGAAGGAGGAACACTCAGCCAGGATACAGCCGAGTCTACAGGGACAACCAATCAGACTGACACAAACAACAATGACGAGGTGTTCGATTGCTTGCTTGTTTGTTTGTTTTCTTGCTTATATCTTTCTAAGCTTGGGCGTTTCCATGTTTGTATAACCCACTGACTGGCAACATGTTCCATTCTGAGATAAGGCAGTAAGAGTATTTGTGTCGGTGAAAGGTGCTGTGTTTTTTTGAAGTGGGACAGGAGAAGTGATTTTGACAGTATTTGCCATTGCATTGCACCTGTTCTGTGTCCCAGCTGAAGCTTGACACACACACAGTCACACACACATACACACATGCATACAAAGTAAAGTACGTGGTACACGCAGACAGTGGAGTTTCCTATTCCAGCTGATGAGTCACCACTGTAAGGTTTGACCTGGTGTGACTGAACCTGCAGTAGGTCGTCACAAAACAAGGCACATTTAACACATTTAACAGAATAATCTTGATATTTATTCACCTTTCCATATTTTTTAATGAATGGAAAAAAATGATTCTGAAATGAAGGGTTTAAAAATCCTTTTATATGTGCATGCAGTTTTTTTATTTTATGATATAATAACCGATTTTTACAATGTAATTGGGCTAAAAAACTACAAAACATTATTTTCCATCTGAGAGTTGAACATCTAGCTGATCTAAATATTGTATGTGAGATGATTAAAAAAACGAGACGGGAGCTGCAAGTCTCACGTTACGAGTACCATGTTATCCCTGAGTAATGTGCACACACTAAATTTAGCAGTCCTTACATATTATCACTGTTCAAATGCAGACGGTGCTCCTAATTATTCCAAAACATCTTTCACAAGATTATCTATCTTTTTACCAATCTTCTTTGTGTTTATGATTAGGGTAAAACAAATCAAATGTTTATCTAAACACTACAATAAAAAGAAGAGACAAAGTGTTGTAGGCCCACCATTACTAATCAGATTACTTTTTATTATTGACATAGTAAAAAAGTATCTGACAGAAAGTAATAGAAATGTCCTGCTTGCAGGATTAACCATTGAATCTATAAATAACTAAATCCACTGCACTGTGTTACACATGTTGACTATATAGCACATTTTATTGTCTTAAAGTGTTTCTCGTCTGTCTCATTTATACACACAATGGCAATGTCTACTATTCAAAG
This sequence comes from Parablennius parvicornis, assembly GCA_900302745.1. Classification (NCBI taxonomy): domain Eukaryota; kingdom Metazoa; phylum Chordata; class Actinopteri; order Blenniiformes; family Blenniidae; genus Parablennius; species Parablennius parvicornis. The sequence continues at coordinate 6,651 of OMNM01000769.1, forward strand.
TGCACAACACTGGAACAATGTGGGGTTCAATGCCTTGCTCAAAGACACTTTGACGCCTACACAGGAAGAGATGGGACGATGGAACCAACAATATTTAAATTAGAAGATTATCATGCTCAATTCACTCAATCCCAGCCGGAAGTAGGCGATGTCGTGTGGCCTTCACTGACCGATCGTACTCACGTTGAACATAGTGTTTTATTTAAAGCGGAGTTAAACATTTTGAACGCAGTCATGGTCAAATTGGAAAGTTACTGTATAAATCTTCACCGCTCTCACATTTCATAAAGCTAAATATCGACACAGTAATGGATTTACAGGACTGTTGTGGTGAAGAGGGAGCTGACTCAGATGAGATAGTAAGATTGTGGACACAAGCATCTATAATAGAACTCTTTGTATGGTGGTATCCTCTCTTAGTGAAGCACTCAACTGTTGGGGGGGGGGAGACTGTAGGAGCCGCTGCTCCTCTTAAGAGAAGGATGTTGAGGTCGTTCATGCATCTGAACAGGTCGCCTTCCATTAAAGAAGATACATCCAACTAGGGCGAGGTATCGTACTGGATGCGTAGGGTGGGTTTTCTGGATGTCGCTGCTCTCCATACTAGCACTTTGAGATTCACGAATGTAAAGTGACAAACAAATAAAATGCATTAATATTATTATACTGCTGCAGCAACCCTATGTGGACATTTAAACAAAAAATGTTTTTGTCGTCGTCCAGACAGGTGAACCAGAGCAGGTGGACAATAAAGAACCGGTGGCGACAGGAGAAGGTCAAAGGCTAATGGACGCGGGTGAGAAGGGCGAGGAAAGCACTGCATCAGAGCTTGCAGGAGAAGAGGTGGCCATTAGTGGCGAAACCAACAAATCCCAGACGATGTCAAAGCCTGCTCAGAGTGACAGTGAAGAGGCCGGACAAGAAGATAAAGACAAATCTTCTGGTGCTGGTGTGAAGGAATCAAAGCTGACGGAGGAAGAAACTAAAGAAAAGGGAAATGTGGAAGAAGACCAGAAGAAAGAGGAAGAAAAGTCTGGTGGGGATGAAAAGGAGACAAAGGACAAAAGCAAAGACAAAGAGGAAAGTAAATCTGTAAAAGAGGGAAAGAAAGATGCCACTAACAAAGAGGATAAAGGTGTGGAGAAGAACAAACAAGTCAAAGAGGCTGATACAGAAGCAAAAGACAAAGGAAAAACAAAGGAAGCAGAGAAACAGGGGAAGCCCAAAAGAAAGGCTGGTCCTCCCTCCTCAGTAGGCAGACCGAGGCAATCGGCGCGGTCGATAAGAGCCGCCGCGAGAAACGACATTATCGCTAAGTTCCAACAAGGCGCACCAGAGTGAGTCACTGTAGGACACCAAGTGTGAAAAATCTGTGTTTAAAGAGCTAACTACAAATTATGGTTTGATAAATATTTCAGTAAGAACTGTCTGTTTCTGTGACATTTTTAGGACGCCAATAGCTCGCAACTTTAAAATCCAAAAGTCGCCTGCTGCTGCAGCTACAGGAGCTTCGATCAAACAGAAGATGCTTCAGTGGTGTCGTAGCAAGACTCGCAAGTACGAGGTGTGTTCAGCTCTAAATCTATATCTTTGCCTCGAGGTTGATTTTTTTTCATCTCGGAACAACAAAGTAAATAGAAGATGTGCTTTTCTCTGCATCTAGCCACCCGTCATTTGTCTTGTTGATCTTTTCAGGGTGTCAACATAGAAAACTTCTCCTCATCCTGGTCTGATGGGATGGCGTTTTGTGCTCTGATCCATCGTTTCTTTCCGGAAGCCTTTGACTACAACTCGCTGGATCCAAAGAACAGGAAGAAAAACTTCACACTGGCCTTCGAAACTGCAGAGTATAGGAACTTATAGTTGCTTCCCATTCAATATCTCTTCTCTGCTCATTATTCTATTCTGTCGTAATCATCATTTATTAGCTGGGTTAGCTTTACGTTTGACCAGCTATCTTTGATATCGCGGCCCCTGCATGACACATTTCTTGCATTACTACTTTTTTTCTTCATGTCAATCCTCACCTCACTTTTTTCCCTTCTCCTCTTCCTTCCTTACCAGGACTCTGGCCGACTGCTGCCCTTTGATTGAAGTGGACGACATGGTCATGATGGGCTCCAACCCAGACCCCATGTGCGTTTTCACCTACGTCCAGTCCCTCTGCCACAGCCTGTCTAAAATAGAGAAAGAGAGGAAAGACAAAGAAGAAAAAGAAAAGGAGAAAACTGGCAAAGAGCAAGAAGAAAACAAGAAAGGAGACAATGAAGGGACAGAAGTATCGCAGAAGGATGAAGAAGAATCTGCTGAGGCGGCTGACGGCCAAGTGGAGAAGGAAGCAGATGATGTCGTGGCGGAGGAATCAGATAATCCACCACAGATTTGTGAGATGGAAGAAGGTGAGAGCCTGCTGGCTGACACAGAGTCCTAGAAGACAAAACAAAGAGACTGAAAAGACCAAAATGATTGCTGCTGGTTGTGCAATAAGTCTTAGTTTGTTGTTGAATCGACGACTGTTTCAGTAAGCCACATTAGGTCGACGCTGAGCTCAGATGCAAGTAATGTGATGTTCCAGATATAGTAGTACTTTTGCAAATGTACTGTGTGTATTTTTGATTTTACTTCTGAGCTTTTGTCTATGATTTTAACACATAAAATGTATCTACTAGTTTTTACATTACCCTCTGGTGTGTGTGTGTGTGTGTGTGGAGAAAACGATGATTAAATAATGAGATTCTGAAATCTGAAGTTGTTTGTGTGTCAGTAAAACGTTTTGTTTACTGGATATGTGATTAAATATCTTGTTTGTTTTCTTTTTACCAGAGCAGCAGTAATATATGATATGTAATGGTAATTATCCTACTTGACATTGGGATATATGATAAAACAGTTTTGTAATGGCAGGAGTCAGCCTTCACTACTATCTGCACAGGACAATTTGTTTGGATAGACTTAAAATAATAACAATTTTTAGTTTCTATTTTGCATAAAAATGAGAAGGTTGTCATATTGTTTTTTTTTTTTAATCAGTTAACTACTTGACTGATACAAAAATAACACCATATATAGCTTTAAAATGTTTGACAACCACTTAACTGAAGCATTTGGAAAAGAAAATGTAAAACTTCAGTAGACTATGATTTGTATTTTTACTTTGTTAACTAAAATAGAAACAGGTATTTACAGCTATAAAAATGAATGAAGTATCCAACTATACAAATAGCCCCCATTAAGAAAATAACACAAAAATATAGCATTTATCCTTTAATTAAGTATAAATAATCAGATCACAAGGTAAACAAAAAGAGACTCACAATCACACAATTTATAGAAGAGGATCAACGTTTAACCTCAAACGTATGTTTTTGGACTGTGGGAGAAATCTCATGTTTATTCAAGAAGAACATTCACAGGAAGGCCCTGAAACCCAAAGATCAGCGGAAGGACTTCTTGTGTGAAGAGAGTTTGTTATTATACTGCCTTACGATCTCCATGTACAACATTAAATGCAAATAATTAAAGACAGAAAGCACGAACACAATAACCTCATATGGAATGACCAGATGGATTTGGTTGGCTGATTAGGGGTGTTATGTCTTTCATACTGTACGAAACCTTAACAATATCTTTCTACTACATATAGTATATCAACTATACGACTGTGTAATTGAGTAAATCCACACAGTGTGACTATGTGTAAGACAGGTGTCTTTCTCCTCGTTTTTCCTGGTCTTTGGTGGGAGTGGTTTTGGAGTTTTTCTTGTTTATATGTTAATGAAAAGCAATATAAAAAGGTATTTGAAAAATTAAACATAGACAGAGAGAGAGAGAGACACTATATATACAAAATACTGCTGTTCAATAAAGTGTACTAAAGTACGAAGGGCCATGTTTATTTAGGGTGAACCATTTTCTTTTGGTAGACCATCATACATGGCTAGTTGTTAATTTAATTAAAGATCACCATTGAGAGTGAATGAACCCTTTTCAAAGGTTACCAGTATATCTGTCAACTTTTCAGTGATAATGCTGCCTAATAGTTGAGTGAAGTGGAGGAATTTTGTCAAGGGCTTGAAAGAGACCTGAAGAAAAAAGACAGACAGTTTAGTCAGTAGGTGGTGCTCACATCAAAAGGGGGTATATTGTCATAAAGTATAAAAATCTAAAATATATTTTAACAAAGTGAAATATGCAGTTAATCAGATACTGTATTTCAGGACTATATGTGCTTAATAACTCTCTCCATGTGTCTTTTTCAGGAGGTGTGTGTATCTGTGTGTTCAGCTTTTATTTCTATTAATATTATTGTAGAAAATAAATGAAAATATATATCTGCCTCTGGAGTTGTCTTTGTCTATAGCCTCTTTCCAATTTTCAGTTTGTCCTTTTTGAAATCTAGATTCCATTATTATTTTCCCTGTCAATTGCTCAGTTTGTACAAAAGACCAGTCTTCGCAACCAGGTTATGAGTGAAAAATTATCTTATGTAGGGTATGAAGTAGTACTCTGTGTGGTCGGTAGGTGGCGCTTGGAAGGAGCGTAACCGCAGACACGTCGAAAACACACACGGCGTCTGTTTTACAGTAATTACGGTAATGAGCGTCACAGGGTGACCAGGAAGGCCATTGTGCTGCTTCTTTTGTGGGCTAGGCTAAATGAGTGTGTGTTGTGCTCCTCTCGGCAAAACTCTCCTCAGTGGCAGCTCAGTGAAACATGTCTGAAAACATGGCTCCGGGCAGCCTGAGCCTGGAGTCGCAGCTTCTGTCCATCATGGACGTGCTGGTGAAGGCGGCAGTGGGGGAAATCACTCAACTGTTCTCGGAGAGCTCGTCGTCTCTCCGCCTGCATCTGACCCAGAGCCTGAAGGAAAACGAAGCCCTGAGGATGAGGATGAAGGTGATGAAGAGCGAGCTCTTCTCCCTCCGGCTGCAGACCAGGACGAACAGACCCGCCAGCCGCTTCTCCCTGACCAGAGGAAACATCGCCAAACCGAGACCCAAGTGTCAAGGTAACGATACTTTCACTTTAGGAATACTTTGTGCCGTGGGGGCGGGGAATCGCTTCTGGTCTTATAGTAGTTGATGCGTCACGAACATGTCTGCGTGTTTATGTTAGTCACTCTGAAACTACAACTGGATGGATAGCCAATAAACTACGCACCGTGAACACGTGACACACACTCCACGTGTTTCAATTAAATGTTAAAAATATAAACAATGTATGTTATTAGCCCGTTTTAATATACATGCAAGCAAAGTTGCAAAAGAGACATCCAAAGATGCACTAAATTAGATTTCTTGGCGTCTTTTATTCATATATTATTATTATTATTATTATTATTGTTATTGTTGTACGTCCAGTATTAAGTGGGATGTGGTGGTCGGTTCTGTCACGATTATGATTTTTATTATTGTTACTGTTATTGTTTTCAATGTATATTTTTAGTGTTTGTACTGCCCGCTTGCTGCTGCTGCAATTAAAATGTCCCCATTGTGGGACAAATAAAGGATTATCAAGAAGTCAATCAATCATTTATGGATTCAGGTTTAAGTGGTCTCACTTCATTCAGGGTTTTGTGTGTTATACTGCCTTTTCCCAGAATGGAACATAGTGGCAGACATAGTGGGTTACACAAACACCAAAAACTAAAGCTTCGGAGGATGTAATCATAAAAACTAACAAACAAGCAAGCATCTTATCATGGTTGTATCTGTCTGTCTGGTTGGTTGTGACCCATTGTCACACATCTACAATGTAATGAAATTATTATGAAAGACAACAATAACATTGTAAGTGAATTGTTCTCTAATGTTTACTGAAGAAAACTATATTTACTTTGACAGTGTACGCAAAAGCTTACATGTCTTTCTTGCAATTCACGTTCCCTATGTATAAGATTTACTTGCCTGTTGTTGGATGAAATACATTGTTGGGAACCATGGCATCCAAAATCAAATATTAAGATGATTTACGTTAATAACAAAACTTACTAACTAACTGAAATCGTGGCTTCCTGGTAGTTTGTGGTTCAGGTAAGAACTCTTGTACCTAATAACTGTTTCCATGTTAACTGAAAAAGTTTCCAGCTAGGAAAGTCCCATTTCCCAGTTCACAGTGTTCACACCGCAACATCAAACAAAACGCTCCATAATAGTGTGAAACATGTTTATTTAATTGGTCACTCACTAAAGTAATGTGGTTCACTTAATCTGGTAATCTGAGTCACTACTGCAGTCACTCGATTTTTGTTGGCCATTGTAAAGACCTGACCAACACCAGCAGAGTAAAGTTAGTAAATTGACTTATCGGCGTCTGCAGCGTTTTTTGGTGAGTCGCCTAATAACTCGCTTTGTGTACTCAGCTCGGCAGATGACTCACGGGATCAGATAATAGAGACTACGGACTCATTGTTCCAGATTTGGTATGCGATTCAATCCTGGATCTTCACCATGACTGATATCACTGAGTCAAACACTAGATCAGATTCACGAGTGACTCGTAGTAAAGGCCGGGCACATACTACAGAATAATCGGGCTGATTTTAGTCCCGATCTCCCCTCCTGAGCATCGGGAGCATGGGTCAAATTGTCAGGTGTCTGCACAAAAAGTCTTGTCTGACTTTGCTGTAATGTGGGGTGTGTTAAGAGTGATTTTGTCCAGTCCGATCTGCTTGGAAGAATAAATCCTGTTGTGTGTGTTCTGCTCCGAGAGGAACCGAGCTGTACGGTGTGTGACGTCATGTGTACTGGTATAAAAGCCAACCAGGCTGAAAGCAACTGGTGTTGCTGCAGCCAAAGCCGGAAAGTTCCCTATTTGTTAATGTTCATCTTCATGAGATTATACGATATTAATTCATTGGGCAATATAAGCGGACATGCATGGTGCTGTGATCACTGTGTTCCACTTTATTATTCCTCACTGCTCTTTAACTTTATATTTTCCATCAATTTGTTTTGGGGCTGTTTCCCCCATGTGAATGCATTTCGTGTTGGAATATTGATTCATCACGACAGAGTAGATATGCGTTCCATAAATTCACGTTTTTGCAGTTATATCAGACATGACCATTATTATTAATCCCATTACTACAGATCAACCCTCATGGAGTTAAACTGACTTAGAACAAGTCGAGAACAACAAAAACATCCTTCAAAGCCTCATCGATTTATCCCAGTAAGACGTGAATCTGTTTTGCAGTACAGAAATCCCAAAGTTAATCCTGAAGTTACCTTGATGAAAAAGTCCTGACTCGTATTATAGTGGCAACATGTTTCTTGTTGTATGTTACTTTTTTGTCATCTGAATGATCGATGAACTGAAAAACAAGACTTTGCCAGATTACATCTCTTCCTCGGCCACGTCCTCTTTACGAATGCAGCCTGCCTCCTCTTACATGTTGAAGGTTCATTACATTCTGTATTTGCATTCTGTAAATACAGTTTTTTGAAGGTTTTTTTACTGCGTCCATAGACAGTTCGTAAATTGCTTCAACGGAACAAGAAGACAAACAGCAAGAAACCAGCAACAAATGTAGAAAAGCTAAATTGAAGTAAGCTTGAGATGCATTATTTACAATGAAATAAATTGCGATCAAGGGAAACACTAATAGCTTAAATGATTAAAAAAAATGAGAAGTTGATGAAACTGAAAAAAATATATCAACAAATAAATTAAACAATCTTAAATACATGAAATGCGTCAGCCCATTCTGTTAAAGTTCAAACAATGATGGATTATGACATGTTCCTTTATCGCTGCTTTATTAATATTTTAATTGATTAATGTTCTAAGATATTAGATCAGTTTTATCTGCAGTGCTACCATAAACGAAAATCTCTGTTAGAGTTTTAAAGAAGACTATTGTGTCAGATTGCTTCTTAATGACTAAAAAAAGCTGATTTATCTTTACATAATGTAATTATTTTAGTCAAAACTGTGGTTTGGAGAACATAAACAAACCCCTTCCTTGTTCTGAACCACGAACCCTCCTGTTTATTTGTCTCTTCTCTACTGTGGCCTGACTATTAATTATGTCTTTTTTTTCCATCTTGCAGTTGTTATTAAGCCTGCAGTGGCTGAGAAAGCTGTTGTGGAAGCTGTTTCCATTAATCTGCAATCAGAGAGCAATATCTCCCCTGCAGTCACACAAGTACAGGTTCGTACAGTGATGTGTATGTACAGATAGATCTGTTATTGTTTGTTTGTTTTTTTGTTTGTGTGTTAGGCTTATGCATATCTGCTATTATTTTCCAGTGTGCAAAAGAGGAGACCCCAGATGTCATCCTGATCAAAGATGAAGATGATGGTGGTGGATGTGAGCCAGTTGAAGGTGAACTCGTTTTTTTTTTTTTGTTTGTTTTTGTTTTGTTTTTTTAACTTTAGTTAGTGGGACATGCTGACATCTTTTGCTTCCAATGCACATAGAGTACGGTTTCTCAGTAGTTGAGAAGTTTTTGACACCGGCCCTAAAATGTGCTTATCTTTTTCTGTCCCTGCAGGTCAGGATGGGTTTGGAAGCCACAGTCTGCAGGCTGGCATTTCCACCGAGACGCAGAATATGGAGTCATCGGGTTCATCCTGCTTGGCACATGAAGAAGAGGAGTTGAGGATTGTTAGTGTTCACGGGAGAGGAGACGGCCCTCTAAAAGACCAGGTCGACACCCTATTCTCTGCGTCTGAACTTGAAGCGTTCACCTCACTGTCCGACCACAGCGTCCCCCATGACACTCTACTGACTTTCACTACCAGTGCAAATGACAGGCCACCGATGAGTGCGATGCAGGACAATAGCGGTAGAAACAGCCGCCTTGAAAGGACTCATGCCACACAAATGTCTTCAGCAGCACTGAATCCTGCACTGAAATCGACTCTAGTGGGTGCTGAGAGCCAGGTGGGGCACCCCAGTCACATCAGCCAGTTTGGCCAGCAGCAGAACGTCTTCCCTCACGCTGTCAACAAATCGCTGGATTGTAGCTTCTGCAACGAGCGCTTCCTCACCCGCGAAGACCTGATCGTGCATCGGGCGAGTCACACCGGGGAGTCGCCCATCCCGTGCCCCATGTGCGGGAAGTCGTTCGTCAACAAAACCACGCTGAGCATCCACATGCGCATTCACACGGGGGAGAAGCCGTACGCTTGTTCGCAGTGTGGAAAGCGCTTCACGCAGAACGGCAGCCTGAAGATCCACATGAGGACTCACTCCGGAGAGAAGCCGTACATCTGCAACCAGTGTCCCGCCAGCTTCAACAACCCCAGCAACCTGCGCAGACACATGATCACACACAACTCCAACGGAGTCTTCTGACTGTAACCCCTGAGGAGATCCAGTGTGTTCGTGTGGATTTTACATGTTTCAGCATGTTATTTTGACTGCGCTCCATTTGTGGTGGCTGACATTTCAACAGTTTAATATATTGATTGATCTTGAAAAATTTAATCAAATGGAATCAATTGTCCAACTCGTTCATTTGCCAATATTTGCATAGCATAGTCAAGTATTGACAGCTGTTGAGATTTCTGTTTATTTTGTTTTTACCCAACTCAAGAGATACAAAATGTAAGTTGGGATTAATGTAAACATTTAACATTTTTTGTTTTTAAATGTGCTACTTTTTCAGATCACAAAACTGATGAAATCTGCAAAGCATGGTTTGATCATTCAGCTCAATGTGTGCTGCTCATTCTTCATGTCTATTTAACATGTGGGAAACTGACATTGCTACTTCCCTGATTTTAATTTTCATGTGTGTATATATAACTTTTCTATTGAAACAAACTACCTCTATTTGCATGTCTACAGCACTTCCTTTTTGTTTTTTTGTTTTTTTTTTTACCTCCAGGCGAGTTTCAGACTTGGCAATAATCACTTTGTATAGATACTGTTTGTAGACTTGTAGTTTAGATATGCAGTCATGGATAAATACAGGTGTGTTTGTATTTCTACTAACGTCTGGTGAGTCTCATTTTGCACCTCCAGGGAGCAGCATTGTTTTTGTGGTCTTTATTTATTGAACCTCAAGTTTACTCATACTGAAACACTGCTTGGGATGGGAGGAGGGG
>OMNM01000769.1:19442-33396 GCA_900302745.1 Parablennius parvicornis
GGGGTTTTTTTTTTTTGTTGGGGGGGGGTTTTTTTTTTTCCCTTTTTTTTTTTTTTTTTTTTTTTTTTTTTTACCATGAAAGCTTCGACTGCACAGGCATTAGAATTGTGATTTTGCAGAACAGTTCATTGTGTGAATCAAGCCCTGTAGTCTAGTATTGCTGTTTGTATTAAATCAGATTGTACTAAGAACTGAAATGTCTATCACTTATTGATTCTAACAAGAGAGGAATGAAAAAGACAGCAACATGATCAACTGCCTCTCCTGGCTTTTCCTCTAATCTCCTTCACAGAATTTGTGTCATATATTCTTCACTTGAATTTCAGGTGTTCTTCTGACAGTTGAACCCTGGAGGGCATATAATAGATTTATTTTATATGATTTTGCTTTTCAGTCAAACAAAAACTATTGGAAACATAGAGCACCTTCCCAAATACAGGAATAATTTTTTGGTGTCAAACTATTTAGTTGGTGATGGTGATTAAGAAGTACACGGAAGTTGAAATAATATTTTTTGCAGATCTAAATGAACTCTTTGAAATGCGAACTAAAAACAAATGAACTTGCTTTACTGAAGGTTTGAACTTAAATGAGGAAGTAGGTCTGTGTAGCAACTTTATCATGTGTACCTTTTTTTTGCTTGCCAGCATTTTTTGTTTTTGTCTTGTTTCATTTCTCTGTAGTTACTGAGTATGTATCTTTCAGGAGGCATCTCTGCTTGACCTAGTTAGCGATGCAGTTAATGCCTTGATTTTCGCGTTTTCTGTCAGGCGCTGACAGTTTTATCAGACTAAGCTCCATCACGCCGCCGGCTTTCGCTGTTGAAAAAGCCTCTGGAGATCCGAGAGTACCTTAAGGTCTTTTTCAGTTGTTTGACAAGGTTTACACATTGAGTTGTTTGACGTGTTTGGTGCCGTCTTGGAGTGGTGGTGGTCCTCTGTTAGCAGTTGATTTCACAGCCCGGGATTGTTGGTTTGTCAGTCTGTGAACCTGTTGGGTGGGTTCTGCGTCAGCTTGTTTTCTTTGGAAAACTTATGGGTGGGAATAACTGTCAGCCTGAATATGACACAACTAAACCAGATCTTCCTTGTAAACATTGGTTACATGTTGTGGTGTAGTTTACTGGCATCTCTGTAAACTCTGTCCTGGTTTATGTTTACATAGTGCTCGAGCACCACAGGTATTACCTGCTGTGGATTCAGAGTGCTACAGGTGCCAAGGCATTAATAACACCACACGACGGCTTTTTATTACTGTTTATCTCCAAGTCAGTGTTTGATTGTTGATGCCTGCTCCCAACACTGACTCCTTTTGTGTCTGCTGTCTGAAAGGTGAGCAGGTTAATCCACAAAGGGCCTAGTGTGTCTGTGCGCACATCACGTGTGTATGTGTTAGGGGGTAAGTGGATTAGTAGACTAAAGCTTCAATCCCATTACAAGGCGTGCACATCTTAAACCCGCACCAGTGACTTCGCGGGGACCATCACTAAATTACGAGGTCTTGTTACCTGAAGATGTGTGAAAAGATGTGCACTTTGACTTGAATGGGCTGTTTCAGTGGGAGTTTTTGCTGCTGGCGGCAGGTGTGGACTTTACTAACCAGAGTTTCGACAAAAGCTGCATTGTAGATTACATGAGCCCAGGATCACAGATGTCTTCTGACAGGGTGGAGTGAGTCACGATGACTGACTGGCTGCGGAATGTGATGTGGATATCTGACTTGTGGTGTGTCAGGGGTCGATCATATGCAGCTGATGACCTCACCCGTTATAACTTGACATTTTAAACTTTTGATTTGTTCAAGACATTCATGACATGACCTTTCATGTAAGAGCACAATTTGCTTTCCTTTTGAAGTGAATGATTGGAAACCTGTGCATATGATGTTAGTTTTGTTCTGAATGAATACCTTATTTTTCTTGTCTTTTATTTTATTTTTTTAAGTCTTTGTGGATGTAAATTTAAATTACTTTTGCAAAAAACGTCTCTATTTTAATTTTGAACTTAAAATGAGTCGTGTGTGAATGCTTGTAGCCCTGATCAACAGCAATATCTTTTGAAAGCAGAACAGAAAACAGGAGATGGAGAACATTATTAGTTATATAGGAAGTGGCTTGTGGTCGCATGATCACTATATTGAGCGTGGGGGTTTCAGTGCAAAACAACACGTACTGGTGGTTTGTTTCCTCCATTAGGGTAGGTGGAGTATTAATGTGTATGTACACGGTGCTCTCATGGTCTGTCCGCAAGCAGTTGTGTGAAGAAAAAGGATTCATGGTAAGCCAAAGAAGCCATCATGTACCTTTACACGTCTCTTGATGTCGAATTCAAAACATCCTGTTTCTCGGGAGGTGGGTGAGAGGGAGAGAGGAGATTGTTTTCATTGTTCAGCGAAACTCACCGATGTCTTTCAATGCCAAAACTAACAGCTGTGAGAGAAGCAGACAGAAGTCATGGGTCTATTTGGAGCAACTTTATCTGGTTCGCCCCCAGTATCACACACGAGCTCCAGTGCATGCACAAACTGTCAAATATGTCCAGAGATGTTCGCCTTACTGTCCGGCTCTTTTCACGCTTGTGCTCTCAGTTGCACAAACTTCTCATTGTTTCACCAACCTCCCGGACTGACAGCTGCAAATTCCCTTCTGGCTTCGGTCAACACACACACACACACACACACACACACACACACACCCCCATCTGTGTCTGCCAAGAAATGTCAATCTCAGTTTATAATTCATCTTGTCAAATGGACAGTTGGGCTCATTAGTGAAATAAGATACCTCACAGACCGTTACAAATGATTTTCTGTGTGTGTGGAATACGCTGAGGCCATGCTGTAATGTGGTTTATAAAATCAGAAGAAAGTGTGCTTTCTGTCAGTGTTGGTGTCACTGTGACCAGCGAGTTTGCCTTGAAATGCTGCAACAGCACAATAAACACAGATCTCTGAATGGTGATTAGCCAGTGTCATGCTAAGGTCGTTTTACAGTGAATGAGTGGGTGGGCTGCTGCTCTCAATTGGCATGAGACAATGCTAGGAATGTGAGATTAGCTTTTATCTTTTATTTAGCCCTCTTTCTCTTATCTCCACCCCCCCCTCATACTCAAGCTCTTGTTACCGCTCTCTTTCCCTCATCGTCTCTTTGTTTGATCCGTTTGTGGCTCTCATGGTCTCGCCCCTCTGTTGTGGATAGTATCGGCCCGGCCCAAGCTATGACCATATATAGACTTGCGTGGATCAGCACAGCAGTTTGTGATTTGCTCAGGTACGAAGTAATGTCTCTGGTTGAGTGTATGTGTCTGTGACATAATGTCTTCCTGTTCGCTCGCCATATCCCACAGTCATGCAAATCCTACTTTTAGTTCTTACAGATTCCTTTGTGTTGGGAAACACACTTTGGCCACTCCTTGTTTTCTCATCAGGCCTTCCCACTTTCCTCCTCTTTTTTTTTCCCACAGTAGACGCTCCCCAAACAAGGTTTTTTTTTTTTTTTCTTCTAAGATTCAAAATCATTTTTGTGTGTTTGTCCAACTCATGGATTTGAATTATCTGACAAGATTAGACGTGGCACGTACCCGACTTTATACCAGTAAAATAACCACAACAGTTTCATAGTAATCTGTCAATGATGACGTCACTCTGTCTCGCTTGTTTTCCACAGCCTGACACAAGCTGAAACTGAGTCACTCATTACATCTCTTGAACCTATATACACCTTTACTCATCTCTCTATTTGCACTTGTTAATACTCGACCTGTCCGATACAGGCACCTGCTGCCTGAAGTGTGAATGCAGGTACTTGTTCGTTGCTTGAACACTCGACTCTCAGAAGTGAGCATGCGCATATTGGCTAGACGGAGAGACGCGGATGCTCAATTTTGGTTGCCCCTCCTCTGTCTCCTGTACCTCGTTCAACCGGTCATACAGGTAGATGTGTGGCAATATCTGAATTTATTCACCTTTCAAGCATGGGATAAATCAGTAGATAAGAACTGTGTCTGAGTCTCCACTGTTGAACTGTTTGGCTTTGATGCATCTTCTTTTTAGGCTGAGATTAAAAGAAACGTGGAAGGCACAAACACAGTCGAGTTGTAAGTATGAGAGTAGCAGGCTTAAAGACTTGTGCCAGAGGAGGATGAAGGCTGATTAGAGAGAGAAAACGCTGGAAGACAAACAAAATAAGCAAGGGTAAGCTTTAGAAGGAAAACAAGCGCTGATAAGAGAACATATGGTTCTCTGCTATCTGGAAAACCCTCTTTCTCTTTATGCTGACGTTGGACGTTCCCTGGTCCTGATAGAGCTGCCGGTTGGTCAGCTTCCCAGAACTCATGGCCGCACACTGGCTGAACGTTGAGTAAACACAGGGTGTGTCCAATGGGCTACTGTATGCTTCTGTCTCCTGCTGCGCTTCTCTGCTCTAAGAGCAAATACAACTGTGTTGACACACTTGTACGGTATTCTCACTATGTTGCTGTTTTTCAAACAGAGGTGCCTTCACTAATACACCTTTCCCTCCCTCTTTCCCTGTCTGTGGTACTCTCTTCCACCCACTCCTCTGTTTCTCTACAGTCCTTTCCTTGTTTCTGGGCTTGGTGGTTTGATGACCTTCTACACATGAACAACTAGAGCTGCCTCCTTTGACCTCTGCGGGATCTCTCACCTCTTCCACCAGACCACGCCCACAGGTGAAGGTGTGTATTTTGGATTTTCTTTTGAAGCGATTTGAGATGATTGTAATGTGTGAGGTTAAACCAGAAAAAGATGCATGACATTTTCCTTGGTTTGAATTTTGTGCGTCTGTGTGTTCACCTTCCAGGTTAAAAGTGTTCAAAAGTCCCTCTTCACTTATGTAACACCATATATCCTCTTCTCTGACATAATACATTTTGCTGCTGTTGCAATGTAAAGAAAACCAGCTATTTTTCATTTGTTATCAAAAAGACAGCACTTACTCTCATGAGCTC
Organism: Parablennius parvicornis; assembly: GCA_900302745.1. NCBI lineage: Eukaryota > Metazoa > Chordata > Actinopteri > Blenniiformes > Blenniidae > Parablennius > Parablennius parvicornis. Next base: position 24,410 of record OMNM01000769.1, read on the forward strand.
TGTCTACTTTTGAAGGACTTTTGCATTGCTGCTTTTTAATGTGCCAGTTTGGGTGTGGAACCCTCTTGGGATGCTCCATGTGTTCATCATGTGCTATTTTATTGAACTTCTTGCAGGAAGGGTTGATGTGATATTGGAAAATACAATATTGCTTTAACTACTGTGACATCATTGATATTAATGTGCTGAAAAATTTATGGTCATTGCAGCAAGTAGGCTTTTAAAGAGTCACACTCTTCCTTCTTATCATCTCTGCTCTCCTCCTTCACGGTTTATCTTTTATTATGTCTACTGTCGGCCATCAACTACACACTACTGTTAGTATGAGGTTCAAATGGCACCGGTGGGATAGTTTATTTTTTTGTTCTTCTCCTTCTTTCACTTGAAATCATTTCTGCTGTATCTCTAGTTGTCATGGGTTGGAAAAAAAATTAGGAATGAGTGAGTCTACCATGCTAGATTTTAGCAGACTTGTCTTGACATTGAAGGCTGCTTTAGTTTCTTCAAGAATGCCCAGACAGGGGATCAACTGTTTTGCAATCCCCATTGTGCCTGTAGCTTTCCAAGAAGGCATCTTGGTATCAAGTCACCAAACAAGATCAGATAAGGTGAAATAACCCCTCCTATCAGCCGTAGAAATCCTGCTTCTATGAGATCTTGCGTTACTGGAGTGCCTGCTCTTGTTGGACGAAGTCTCCCTGTGGTGTAGTCCTCTCCTGAGGCTGTATGTGTTTGTTTAATGCCCCCCTTTCTCCCCTTGGGGCTGTGTAGTGTGTATGGAGCAGTGTGAGAGCGCAGCAGCTCTGCTGGAGTCGGTCAGGGAGCAAGAGGTGCAGTTTGAACAGCTGACCAGGGCACTGGAGGAGGAGAGGAGGAGAGTGGGCCTCCCTGCCACCAGCCCCTCTGCCCTGGGTCGCCCACTCCCTCACATGCAGGTAACACTCCCCTGAGAACCCAAACATCCCAATGTGGGGCCTCCCACAAGTGTCTGCCGCCTTCATCTTTCACTTCAGCATCGAGTACATGGATCATCATTCCGTCTCGTCTGTCCATTGACTTCACGCATCAGTTTTGTACCTTTTTGAAATTCATCCATCAGTCATTTGACTTTTCTCTACTGGCCTCCATCAACGGTCAGCAAGTGTTTGCCTGTGCATGTTTCATGTTTCTTTGACCCTCATCAGCACATACATCAGTTCATTCCTGCTCTACTTTCTGCGTGCCAGCGATGATCATCGCATGCCTTCTCTGTCCCTCACCGGATGCTCTCTGACACGCACGTCTACCTTTCATCAGCCCCCATCATGGAATTTCAGTTATTCCCCACCCCTGTTTCAGCATGTCGCATTACGAAATTTTGTCATTTGTTGTGCATGTGTCACACAGTTGTGTGTCCAATTGTGTTCCATCATCTATGATCTTATGTTGTCATTCAAAGCACAGATTTTAAATTTTTGTCTTTACTAATCATTGTTTTGAGGGGTTTTTTGCTTTAAACATGCATTTAATCAGTGGTGTAGTAAATTGTTGTAATTTGTTTTTTCTGTCTATCAACATTGCGACATGTGAAGTGAATACCATGTTAAATATTTGACTTGAGAAATGTGCTTGATTTAGCTGACTGCTCTCCTCTGCCGATGAAAGCATATTGAAAGATTGAAACATCTTGTTTTTGTTGTAACAGTTTTTACAAATCACTAATAAGTTGTCAATTACAGCAGATCTGTTACCATTTTGGCAGGCTACTCTTATTCAGAGGGTGACATTTTCAGATTTAAGTCAAAAAAGTCTGCTGCATTGTTTCTTTATCACTTAATGACATGGATTCTATGTTTCTTTTTTGTGCCATTACATCTTTGGAAGGCTCATAAGAAATGTGTCTGGTTGACCTTGTGTTGAGTGTCAGTGTTTTATCACTAGACATATTTGTGAAGATAAAGAAGGCTGCTTTGCCAGCACAGATCCAAATGTAAGTAAGAGTTGATTGTAGATCAGTTTGCATTATAGAGACAGGCTGGAGAGGAATTGTTGCTCCTCTGGTTATTTTGATAAAGTCAGCACATCTGATGCTTTTTAAAAGCAGCCCTGCCTCCTTGTGGACACGATGTTGTGTGCAGTATGGCCTGCTGATAAATCTAACTCTGGGTGACGGGACAATTAGACAAAAATTTCCAGTTATCACGCCTGATTACTGAAAGCTGTGACATTGCATCACACTGTGCATTTGTAAGTGTTATCCAGAAACCGTCCAAGTCAAACAGCGTGACAGTCAGTGATTATGTAAGACTTTGTTTGGTGCAGGAGGAAGTGGAGTGTGAGGATGAATGGCTGCACTCCAAATTGTCATCCTCTGTGTCTGGCAGTGATTCACAGACCATAAGCATGCTGGGAAGGTTTGATCAGCACTGAGTGTGCTTCAGTAACAGTAATATCATCTGGGTTGGTTATGAGAAACTAGATCATCGCTGGGTAACATGCCTTTAAGTCAACTTTTTTTTTTCTCGACAAATGTTTGTAATAATTAAAATGTCGTTCTCTTTAATTCCAGAACGGGCGTTTAGGTGATGCAGACATAGAACGGCTGAAACTGACTGACTCTTATATAAACGGCACACAGGTATTTTGTTTGCAAACAACCAGATCCAGATATGAAATAGATAATTTCCTTTGCATTTGTTCTTTATTGGTCATGTGTGGTGTGTGTGTGTGTGTGTGTGCTTACAGTACAGAATGGTGGACCCTGCACATGGCGCTCTCGACGAGAGCTACACGCCAGAGGATGAGTCCCATGATATTCACTCAGTCTTTTCTGAGGAAGGAACCACACGGCGGATGGATAACGGGGTAGGTCTTTATAACACATTTCTGCTGAATTGATGTTGACAAGACTTTATTCAAATATGAAATTCCCCAAAGCGGTTTGACATGCTAGTTCTGATCTTCTTCTCCTTCAGATGAAGAAACCAATCTCACGCACCGTACTGCCCTCTGACTCCATGTCCATTGACGGAGGTTTGACGATGCCCGGCATGGGGATCTACAGCGCCACGCTGGACCGGCCCTACCGGCCGCCTGGTGGCGACTACCCTACTGCCACTGTGCCTAGGAATTACCACTACGGGCCTGTGGGTGGCTACGATGACTACCGGGGAGGTCCGCCATCTGAGGCATACACCAGTCTAAGCCGGGGCTCACACATGGACGATCGATACAGGTTTGAAACATTCAGATTCTTGACCAACATTAACATTTGTGTATTCTTCTACGGTACTGATCTAAACTTGAGGCATATGTTACTGGTGTTGTTCCAATTGGTTATGGGCCAAAGCAGGGTGAATAATACATTAACTTGGACTTTCTATTTACTTAATTCTATGAAATATATATTCAATGTCTGCATTCACATATATATATATGCAAAACTGCACCAACACATTCTGAATCCTGTACTTCTGTGGAAGGGATTACACACAAAGTCACTTACTTCCCTGTTTCTTCAGGCCGGTTGATGGCTACAGAACCCTGGACTCTGGTTATCGGGCCCCGAGCCGTCAACAGATGGACCCGTATGCAGCACAGCCCCAGGTGGGCCGTGGAATGAGGGGCATGGGCTCGGCGATGGATATGCGGTATGGCCATGTCCCTTACGGTTTGGAGGATGATCAGCGCAGCGTGGGATATGACGACTACGGTATGGGGCCTCCACCTATGCACCCTGGAGGCTACGGCACCATGCCACGCCTCGGAGCAGGCCCTGGGGGTATGGACAGACGAAGGCTTAGGTAAAACACAAAAGCACTGATCTGTATTCAGCTTCTCAGCCTTGATTAATCTGATTTGACAAATGACAGAGAGCAAATGTTTCTCTGACATGCAGGAGCTGTGAGGACACTCTGGATGGGGACATGGGAGGAGTCGACCCTTATGCTTGGGGCGTTCCCATGACAATGGAGCGGGGAAGCATGGCTTCTTTGGACAGTACATTGAGAAAAGCTCCTCCCACCTCATGGAGACAGCCGGAGCTACCAGAGGTCATTGCCATGTTGAACTACCGTCTGGACCCCGTCAAGACAAACGCTGCTGCCTTCCTCCAGCATCTCACTTTCAGAAATGACAAGGTGAATCGTCTCTCACACAGCAGCAGTCAGTTGGTGACATTATCCCTTCTCTTTGTGGTTTTATTGGTCAGTGTTCAGTAAATCTCATACATTGTGTTTAATATGTCTGCAGGTGAAGTCAGAGGTGCGTCGCCTGAAGGGCATCCCAGCCTTGGTGTCACTACTGGACCACCCCAGTAAGGAAGTGCATCATTCAGCCTGCGGGGCACTAAAGAACATTTCATATGGGCGGGATCAAGACAATAAGATCGCCATCAAGAACTGTGACGGAGTGCCTGCTTTGGTCAGGCTATTGAGGAAAACTCGTGACCAAGACCTCACTGACACCATCACAGGTACCTATGCTCGCACCGGAGCCCGTTTTTGAATTTCACTTTGTTTCAGTTTGTAAAATTATGATTGAACTAATTATGGCCAGTTTCTATATGGAATTACTTGGTGGGTTAAGATTTTATTTGACACCACTAAATGTCAAAATAAAGTGGACACAACTTTTTAACCACAGGATTATGACAACCATATAGGCCCTGATCCCATGAAGAGGTTAAGCATGGGAGAAATAAAAAAATTGAACCAGGGCCTTGTGTTTCCTAGGTGGGCATTCTAACGCTAGACCACTGGCTAGACCACTGGCTAAGTCCTATATCTATGAGATTCGTACAAGCGCTTGCTCATCGCGTCACTAAGTGTATTTGTTACTTTTAGTTTCTCCTCTATAATAAGAGTTTTAAACTCCAGTAAATATTCGACTGGATTCATTTTGATTCTTAATTGTTCCTTGAGCTGCTGAAGATGGCATTTGTGACGACCATTTCTGTGAAGCAGAGCCTAAATCGGCGCCGGTCAATCAGCTCTGAGCGTCCAAATGACATTGTTAATGGGGCTTCGGCCTGCAAGCCCTACTCGGCATGAAAATCACGTAATCTGAATGAACGTAGTCGCAGCCTGAGCATGCGCACTTACATTTTACTGCACGCAATACACACTGCATGGTGAGAGAGGGGCGAGACCCACTCGTGCAACCTCGGTGTGTATCAGGAGAAAACAGCCTGAAGCAGCAAGAGGAGACCAATAACCAGAGAGTAGAGTCCTCACACACTATGTGCAGTTTAAGAGGAAGATTTATTCACAGACGAGAAAATATTGTAGATAATCTTGAAGATAACATACTTTTGCATGCAGTCCTTTCTGATGACACCAGGTGGGGCTCAGTCCCTAATGACTAATCACCCCTGATTATGGCAGACATTGAGGATTCTTTTGATTTAATCTGAACTGTGCAAACATGCATATGTTCAGTAGAAGTAACAAATATGCAAGAAGCTCCTCCACTTTGATTTATTAGATTTTTGAAGCTATCGTCGTTGTAATGTTACACCTTTTGTGATATTAACCGTATAATCTGATCGTGCCAGGCACCTTGTGGAACCTCTCGTCACATGATTCAGTGAAGATGGAGATTGTGGACCATGCCCTGCACGCCCTAGCTGATGAAGTGATCGTTCCACACTCGGGCTGGGAAAGAGGGAGCAATGGAGGAGGAGAAGAAAGCTGCAAACCACGCCATCTGGAGTGGGAGACCGCCTTGACCAACACTGCTGGCTGCCTTAGGTATGCCAGCGCTCCAGCAATGGAAAGCCGCAGAAAAGAGGCTCATTTTGAGAAGTAAACATACAATTATGTGCGTCTCCTTTGCCATCACCAACAGGAATGTGAGTTCGGAGCGCAGCGAGGCCAGGCGAAAGCTGAGAGAGTGCTCGGGGCTGGTGGACTCACTCATGTACATCGTCCAATCACAGATCAACTGCAAAGATGTGGATAATAAGGTTCAGTGGAGATACTTGTTTACAGTTCAAGCATTTGATATTCAATCGTCCTCCTAAATGAGATGAAAGCAGTTGCCAGCCTTTATTCAGATTTGATGTTTTTCTTGTCTTGTGTAGTTGGTGGAGAACAGCGTCTGCCTCCTGAGGAATCTGTCCTACCACGTTCACCGTGAAGTCCCCGGCTGTGAGCGCTATGCAGAGACCATGCCCGTCAGCCAGGGCCCGGCTCCGGCCAAAGGAGGCTGCTTCGGTTCTCGGAAAGGAAAAGGTCAGTATCGGAACAATTCTGCAGCACAGATGTGCACTGTGCAGGAGATTTGGTCTTAGAAGTTGGGCAGTTGCTGGTTGGTTTGAGCTTTGTTGTTGGTGGGAGCACCTCTCGCTGTTTTTCACACTCTACCAATGTGTCCCCCTGTCCCTCTCTTCCCTTTCGCCTTCCCTTCTTCAACTCTTCCTTTCTCTCTGCTGTATTTAGATGAATGGTTTTCCAAAGGTAAGATTTTTCCTCTCGGTGTTGTCATGAACGTTATCACGTCATCACTTATTCACTAATGCCAGACTTCACTGCAGAATGTCTTTTAAAAGAAAACGTATTGCCCTCCCCCCGGAAGAACATGCGCATGATCACTTGATGTCACACCAACAGCATTGCATGTAGACCTCGCTTGCTTCATTGTTTGCATGTTTGCATTTGAAGTAACAAGACGCCGTCACAGAAGACTGAGGACATCTGAATGCTCAGCTCACAAAACAAACCAACATTCTCTCTTTAATGACCCAACTCTTCCTGTTTTCTGTTTTTGTGTGTCTCTTTTTTGTAACCTCCAGGAAAGAAGGATGGAGATGACGGAAGTGGAGATCAGGTTGACATTCCAAAGAGGACAACACCTGCAAAAGGTATTTGTCTTTTATCATCCACCAACATGTTTAAAGATTCATCACTTAATGCAGGAACTGAAGATTAAACGATTTCTTAATTAGTCTTTGTTGTTAGCTTCTACAGGGTGTCTGAACAGAATCCCCTGTTTCACGCTGGATTTATCAAAGGAGGATCATACTTAGCTTAGGAAGATTTCTTTTTTATTATTATTATTGTTTGCATTTTTACAATTTTCAGCATTTCAAACTCAGAACATGATTTACATCTCAAAGTTTCATTAGCAACTACTTACACGGGTATTATTTAGATTATTTTGTACAATTCAAGTAGATTCTTGTAGTTCCCACTGTGTTGGGCTGAGCTGGTCAAAGTGTTGTAGATTTTTTTTATCTCTGTCCAGAGAAAATGTTTCTTCCTTATGTAATTGTAACATAACACACCTCTTGTATCAATTCCAGGTTATGAGCTGTTGTTCCAGCCGGAGGTGGTTCGAGTTTACACTTCGCTGCTCAGAGAGAGCAAAAACCCCTCGGTGCTCGAGGCTGCTGCCGGTGCTATTCAGAACCTGTGTGCTGGCCGATGGACCGTTAGTGCCTTTTAAAATAAATTCCTCATTTAAAGAGACGACTATTAAACAGTGTTTTTCTGCTCAGAATTGGATTCAAATTCAGATTACTTGCATTTAGATAATGTTTGTGTCCTGGATAGTGATATCTTCCCTGTGTGTGTTTCTCAGTATGGCCGGTACATCAGGGCCACTGTGCGTCTAGAGAAGGGTCTCCCCATGATGGCGGAGCTGCTGGCTCATGGAAATGATCGGGTGGTTCGTGCAATGTCTGGAGCACTGAGGAACCTCGCCATTGACAACCGCAACTGTGAACTACTCGGTGAGATAGTCAGCACATCTTCAGACATCGTGTTTTAGAAATGTAGCTCATTCAGAGTCGGCTCATTTTGGTTGTATATCTTTATCCCGCAGGTTTGCATGCAGTACCTCACCTTGTGGCCAACCTGCCTGGTGGGCAAAGTCAATCTGGACGCACTCTGTCAGAGGAGACGGTTGTTTCTGTGCTCAGCACGCTGGCCGAGGTGCTTGGCAACAGTCTGGAGGCTGCAAAGACCCTCCGAGCATCACAAGGAATCGAGAGGCTGGTGCTCATCAACAAAGATGGGTAAGAAACTGTGAACAAGTTGCTGCTGATGCTTTCACAATTTGTAGCCTTTTGCCTGAATTGAGCATTTAAAACTGCATTTTGGAGTGTAGGAGCTACATTTCTGATAAATTGTATTAACTCAACAAATTTTTACTGGTGCTGATAATGTATTAACGAATTGAGCTCATACACAAGAAGCAGGGCATCATTTTAAGATTGCACATTTCAGTTCAAAAGCATTTATCTGGCCACACTTTGTCTCCGGTCGTCCTGCAGCAAGCGTTCGGACCGTGAGGTGCGGGGGGCGGGCCAGGTGCTGCAGCTCGTCTGGGCTCACAAAGAGCTGCGTCGTCCTCTGGAGAAGGACGGCTGGAAGAAGACGGACTTCATGGTCAACCTGAACCCCAGCACCACCAACGGCCCCAGCACCCGAGCTAACGGCACCTATGAAGACAGCACCACGCCCCTACTGGACAGAGGTCAGTGTGAGGACGAGGATTTAGTATATTTTAAAGGTGAAAAACAAAAATGGATGTCTTGAGTTGATTTCACACCACTTTTTTTTGTGTTTGTTTCATTCTAGGGGAGAAGAGGGACATGATTCCACTGAACGATCTTGGCCCTGGTTAGTACATTTATCTCTGCTGCACTTTTAAAAAATTAGTTTTTTCTTGATTAAAGGTGTGGTAACTCTTCTAATTTCACGCTCTGTCAGAAGCCTACTCTACACTGGACCAGAGGGAGAGGAGACACACTCTGGATGAGACCACAGACACTTTACCGGTATTTGATATTCCCGTCACACACATTGACAGTGAGCTCACTTAACAACACTAACCCTCAGCCTCCCGCACAGCATACGAGTATTTCCTGACTGGAACCTTTTTAAGCCTCACAATTACTGACGCTTGTGTTTTCTCACACTCACTTCCTTTGCATCATTTTTCTTTTTCTCTGTCTCTCTCTTTCTGCTCATCTCTCAGCGAGGGGTGTATGGGGGCAGAAAGGG
>OMNM01000770.1:4576-14873 GCA_900302745.1 Parablennius parvicornis
ATAAATTATATGCATCTCTGAGGCACGGCAGCTAAACCTGTACACTGCTGTAAAATATACACAGGCATGCACGTACAGACACACACACACACACACACACACACACACACACACACACACACACACAGACACACGCGCGCACGCTCATGTTTAGCTCACTCTGGCTGACCCTTTTTGTAGTTGGGTGATGACAGGGCTGTGGGATGTAAACATAAAAGGTAGAAGTGTAACTGAAGCCAGAGTCTGAGCAGTGGAGGACTGATTCACAATCCCTATGTGAACTAGAATGATTTACATAAAATACACATTTACACATACCAGATAATGCCTTACAGATTTAAAGGCAAATAAATAGTGCAGTGCTATATGGAAATAAAATGCAAAAAGCTAAACTTAAGGGCACTGGCTCAGTGGGTTATGGGTCATGCTCTCTAATTTAGCCTAAAAACAAAAAAAAAAAAAATGAAATTACACGTGATTTCTCACTAATTTTTCCAATTCCTGTTTTTACAGGTTCTCTCTCCATTCTTAAAGCCTTAGACCGGGAAGAGCAAGAAGTATTCAATCTGACCATTGTAGCAGAGGATCATGGGATACCTCAGCTCTCCACCTCTCAGGTGCTGTGTGTGCAGGTGATAGATGTGAACGATGAAGCACCGGTGTTCCAGCGTGCAGAGTTTGAGGCCCAGGTGATGGAAAACCGAGGACCTGGAACCACAGTGTTGACAGTAACGGCTACCGACCGCGACCAAGGTTGGTGCAAGTGTTTTGTTTCAAGGTAGAGAATAAAGAGAGTCAATGAGCTGGAAAAGAGAACTGACTGTGGTTCTCACAAGAAACCCGCCAAGTGTGGTGAGAGCTTAGAGTAAACACTTTTACTAGTCTCGGTCGTAAAGAACCAATTTTACACTTTTAGCATAACAGTCCGGCCTCATTTTGATTAAACATTTTTTTGGCTTATAGGGAGGTCAAAATGTCAAAATCTTGGTCAAGTTTTACATATAAAAGCACAAATGAAAAAAATATTTCACATTTCCCGGAAAAATGAATATTTAGGAAACCAAAACGGGGTTGTCAAAAACAATATAAAGCCATAGTTTTTAGTCAAACCAACTATTTTAAGCCCGACCACAGACACATTCTAATGAAAATGTGTGGTTTTAATCACCATACTGAGCCTTATATTTATGGAAGCTTTATTCAAAGTTGCTTGTATCGCCACCTTGTTAAATTCTTTCAGTGTCTTTGCTTTATTGAAAAATTTCTGGCATGCTTTTCCTTTCCTTATTTTTTAACTGATGACTATCGTGTTTCAACCCAGGTTCTAATGGCCACATTACATATGGAGGGGTGACAGAAGAAGGCTTTGTCATCAACCCTGCAACAGGCGCCATCACCACCACAAAGGAACTGGATGCAGAGTTGCAGGATCACTACACACTCACTGGTACAGAATATGCACCCAAACCTATATGACCTGTTTGCATCGTATTGAACACGTGATCTTCTTAACCCTTTCCATCCTTTGCCAGTGTATGCCAGGGATGGTGGGCTGCCTCCAAACTTCGCTAAGGCTATAGTCCGTGTGGAGGTGCAAGACGTGAATGACAACGCTCCGGTCTTTGCAAGGGATTGGTATGGACTTGAGGTGCCGGAGAACCAGGAGCCTGTTGAGCTTTGCTTCCTCAAGGCCACAGATCCTGATTCAGGTCCAGGTGGAGAGTTGGAGTACAGAATCACTGGTGAGAATGAACCTTCTGTAGATGACATTGATATTTTGCCAGACAGCACCAGCAAAGCAATTAGTTCAATTTACTACCTGATTGACTATAAATATTTGTGTGATAATAACAGAAAGTTATGAATCTCATAATTCCTTCTATCTAGCGGGCGACCCTGACAGAGATTTCCAGCTCGATGCCAGTACAGGAGCTCTCTCCACCTCACATGAGCTAGACAGGGAAAAGAAAGCGGAATATACTCTGGAGGTGGTGGCCACAGACAGAGGCAGTCCTGCTCTCAGTGCCACTGTCACAGTGAAGGTCAGAGTGCTGGACATCAATGATAACAGCCCTCTTTTCAGTAAAACTACCTACAATGTGGAGGTGTCCGAGGATGCTGCAGAGGGATCACAAGTTTTGGAAGTAAGAAGAAACAGAAAATAACTTAATGTGAGATTATAAAAAAAAAAAAAAAAAAAACGCCTTTAAAAAAATGTTTTACAATTGTCACTTTCTTATGTGGTTGTTCCAGGTTTCAGCATCAGACCCTGATGATGAGGTAAATGGGAAGGTCCTGTATTTCCTCAGCCAGGAGGCACACGGGGTGTTCACTGTGAATGAGGACACTGGTCACATCACCACATCAGCCCCCCTGGATCGTGAAAAAACACCTTCGTACAGTTTCCAGGTGTTTGCTGTTGACCTTTCACCTGCTGCGCCCAGAAATTCCTCTGCAATGGTATTTTGATGCCCTAAATTCATAACTTTGATGTTAAATCAAGAAAAGTTTTTATTATGTTACTTTTTCTTATATGTATGACTTTTGCTTTACAGGTGAAGGTAAATGTCTTAGACGTTAATGACAACGCTCCTTTCTTCACACACGATCCACTAGTTGTTGAAGTGTCCAGCAAGAGATCACAGCGGGTCTTAGCCACCATGAAGGCAGAGGACAAGGACTTTGGAGCCAATGGTTCTGTATTTTATCGTTTTGCCACCTCTGTGAAGGGCTTCAGTATAAATTCTCTAACTGGAGAAATCCAAGCAACTGAGCCGCTGGGGGATCTGACTCAGGCTCAGAGGACTCTAATAGTGGAGGCCATGGACCAAGGCAGCCCGGCTCAGTCTGCACAAGGAGTTGTAGTTATTTATGTGAAGGAGGTGGAGTACAATGGCATTCGCTTCTCCAGGAATGCCCGAGATGTCAGCTTACAGGAGAATGCTGTGAAAGGTTGGATTGCTTTATTGTAAATTAAAAGAAGCACACCGTTTCTGATTCACTGCTGTAATAATTAAGGAATGTTTTCTTCTTTTACCTAAAAAATGTAGACACAGCTGTGGCTCAGGCTCAGGCTCAACATCCAGATGGCACACGTAAAGGGATCAGCTACAGCCTTTTCAGCGGCAACAGAAAGCAGGCATTTAAAATCACCTCTGCGACAGGTGTGTTCAATGAAATATTTCTTTATTGTAATGTCATGCAATATGAACCCTATATAACTATATCCCAGGCCTCATATTTACAACAAGATCTGTGTTTGTCTGTGCTGCAGGTGAAATCTGGGTCCAAAGCTCCAGGGGACTTGACTTTGAAGACTCCCCAAAACTCCGTCTCGTTGTGAAGGCTGAGACTGTGTCCTCTACGTCTTTCATGGCTATTAACTTATTCTTGCAGGACGTCAATGACAACCTGCCTCGCTTCCAGCTGCAGAATTATGTGGCTTACATGAAAGAAGCACAAGGATATGAAATGCCAATTATACAGGTGCTTATGAAAACTGAATGATGAGATAAAATCACAGGTTGCTGAGTTGCAGAGTAACTGCTAAATGTATAATCTTTCTCCATTATTGTTGTATCCCCTCTCTCCTCTATCAGGTGGTTGCTGATGATGTGGATCAGGGCCAAAATGGTCAGGTAACCTACTCTATCCAATCATCAAGCATGAGTGGCCTGTTCAAGATCGACCCTGTGACAGGAAGCATTACCACAGCAGCCATCATGGACCGTGAGATCTTCACGCAGACCAAGTGAGGACAGACCTTTGGTTTTATTAAAATGTCCAATGTGTGATTTCCATTATAGGTTGATTCTTTATGTAAAAGAACTATTGCTACAAGGTGCTGTGAAGTGTGAAGTTCATGATATTCACACAGAGGTAGACATGTATAGAAGAAAGAACTATATAAATACAAATATCTTTACTACATCATGATTCATAATCACTCAGCTGGACTGTGTTTTGATAGCTGGAGAGGAAATTAACAGTCTGCAGAAGATGTAAGCTGCACTGCGAATGAAAATCTGCATCCCAGATGTATCGAAGCTGAAGTTTCGACCTCGACCAAATAAATTCCTCAGCACTGAATCAATTCCATAATTGTTGTACATTGCTTTCTTAACAACATGCGAATTTGTCATCAAATAAGAAAACAAAGCTGAAATCCATTCATGAATTATTTTTATGTTCTATTTCTTTGTTCACAACATTAACAATTAAATGAAAACTTGTACAACTATTGGCATAATACAAAAGAGGGTTGGTGACAACATCTTTTTCTGTCGATCCACAGGTTAGTTGTTACAGCAACTGACAGAGGAAGTCCAAGATTGGCTGGTTCAGCCACACTGACAGTCATCATTGTTGACCAAAATGACAACAGTCCCACCATCCCGTTACCTAAGGAATTACGCATTGCAGAGAGTAAGTAAATGAAGATTATTTCAGACTCCTTCTGTGTCTTTTGAACAACCAAAACTATTAACTAATAGTGCTTCTTATTGTAACCTGTTGATCTTTGTTGAGAAGTGTGGGACACAACCAACCGAATTATGTTGACTTGCTTTCTCCCTCAGATACTTCGATTGGCCATGAGATCACTGTTGTGACAGGTAACGATGTCGACTCCAGTCCCGCACTTTCCTACTCCCTGCAGCTCGACCCAACATCGATGGGCAAGTTTGGGATTCACCGTTACAGTGGAGGCATTTCCCTCACTGCCCCGCTGGACTTCGAGGAGAAGACATGGTACACCCTGACTGTGAGAGCCACAGACAGTCAGCACCAAACTGAGGCCAACATTACAATACTGGTGGAGGACGTCAATGACAATGCACCTGCATTCACACATGATCTCTATCAGGTAATGATCGACACAATGGAACAATTTTACCCCAAATGTTGTTTATGATAAGAGAACTTGGAAGCCAGCTACTTTAAACTGATTGAAATACTGTTTACTAACTGGTTTACCTGATTTGTATCCATTTAGGTGTAGACAGAATCCATATTTCATTTATAATGTATTCATTCCTTAAATGTTTGAACTATCAATTTCATTTGATTCTGAAAATATTTTCCCGAAGGTGACATTAGAATTGCAGAATTTTGTAAAGAAGATACTGTATAATATTTACAACTGAATTGCTTGTTTAGGGATGTTACTGCAGTATTTCTGTGATCAGCACCTGCCTTGTATTATTATTATCTATCATAATCTCAAATCCTGTGTTTTTGCATTCTAGATCACTCTGCCTGAGCACACACCAGCAGGAAGTGCAGTTATCACAGTAACAGCAACTGACAGGGACTCTGGTGAAAACGGGCGGATCACCTACAAAGTGATGTCGTCAACACAGGACGGTTTCTACATTGACCCTGGCAATGGTAGATTACCTTCATCCCGTTAAATTCCAGTTCTCTGCATGAGTTTTTCGTTTTCAATTTGGAGTGACATAGCTTTTCTCATGAGGTAACCTTTTCATGGCTTAATTTGCTTTCTGTATCCAGGAACCCTGTTCATCAATCACAGAGCAGAGTTTGACCCTGAACGCCCATCAGTCAGTATTGTCATTGAAGCTTGTGATGGAGGGACCCCTTCCCTTTCCTCCCTTACAACAATCCAGGTCCAAATTGCTGATGTCAATGACAATGCTCCTGTGTTCCATCAGTCAGAATACAGGTCAGTCTAAAGTGCAGAACATTTTAATGTGTTAGGAGGTAACGTCAAAAGCCGTCACTAAACTCATTTTGTGGTTTGCAGGGCTACTATTTCTGAAGATATCATCCCTGGGTCGACAGTCCTGACTTTTGAAGCATTTGACAGTGACCTCTCTCGAGAAAACTGTGGCTTTGACTTTGCTATTGCAAATGGAAATGAAGGGAACGCCTTCCAGATTGAAAGTAGTGTGCGCTTCCTGGAGGGACGAGGCTTTCAGACAGTCGGGACTCTGCTGTTGGCTGAATCCCTAGACTTTGAAACTAAGCCACTTTACAACCTCACTGTGGTGGTGTCAGATCGTGGTGTACCCCAGAGGAGCTCCAGTGTTGCTGCCGTGATAACCATTGGTGATGTGAACGATAACCCTCCGGTGTTCAGCAGAGCTGATTATACTGTTTCACTGAGCGAGGGAGCTGCTGCTGGGACTGAGATTATACGACTCACTGCTACAGGTAGGCAGATGTCATTTATTTATGTCTGTATTTTTCACTTAAAAAAATAAAACAAAACTCTGTGTCCCAGTTATTTACTATGCTAATGTCTTTGTTTCCAGACCCAGACTCAACTCCTAATGCTGAGGTCCAATATACTATCAGCTCTGGTGATGAAGTCAACTTATTTACCATGGACCAGTGGACTGGAGCTCTGCGACTTCAGCGAGCGCTCGATCGTGAACACCAACCCACACATACTGTCATCATTCAAGCCACAGATGGACAGGGTCACTTTGCACTTGTTCCCGTCATCGTTGAGGTCAAAGATGTGAATGACAACAATCCGTTCTTTCCTGTTGAAGTCTTGACGGCCAGTATCAGAGAAAACCAACCAGCGAACTCCGCTGTAACGGTTCTACATGCGATAGACCATGACACTGGTGTTTTTGGACAGTTGAAGTATTACATGGTGGAGCGAACCGGAGCAGGAAAAGAAAGCTTCATTGTGGACCAAAGTTCAGGAGAAATAAGAAGCAAAACGCCATTTGACTTTGAGAAGACCAACTCCTTCAATTTTGTAGCAGTGGCAATGGATTCAGGAAACCATTCAGCTACTGTGACAGTGCAGGTGTTTGTCACAGGTGAAGATGAATATGATCCACTTTTCACATCCACAGATCTTTCCTTTGAAGTCCCAGAGGGAGCCAAGAAAGGCCAAAGCATTGGCCAAGTGGTAGCAAATGATGAGGATGGAGGAGTGGATGGCATTGTTCTGTATTCTCTCACCTCCAGCTCTCCATATTTTGATGTGAACAAGACCACTGGTGTCATTTTCCTGAAGTTGGATAGCTCGGGCAGCAGTAGCAGCAGTGGATCGGGCCGCAATAAACGGGACACCAGGATGATGACCGTAGATGTCAAAGCTCACAGCCCTCTGGATTCATCTCGGAGCACCACAGCTCAGATCTCCATTGACGTCACGAACACCAACTTTGGCCTTGCCACTGACGTCAACGTCCTACTTATTAGTATAATTGCAGTTTCTCTAGGTTTTATCATTTTGCTTGTCGTCCTGGCTGTGGTGGTGTTCCTGGTCAAGTCACGCAGGAGGAAGAAAGGCCAAGATACAGGAAACAGAACTGTTGCCACAGGAACTGCCTTACAGAAACTGGATGACTGTAAATCAGCAGCAGGAGGAGAAAGGATTTACCACCAGACCTTGCCAGGCTATGCTGGTGATCAAGGTGGGGCTGTTGGCGGTCCCTACACTAGAGGAGGCTCTTTGGATCCCTCTCACTCCAGTGGAAGAGGGTCAGCTGAGGCAGCAGAAGACGATGAGATCAGGATGATAAATGAATACCCCCGCGTTGCGTCCATCACCTCATCCATGCAGGAGCACATCTCTGCCAGAGGACCAGACTCTGGCATCCAGCAGGACGCTGACCAGCTCTCGGACATCTCCTGTGAGCCTGCGGCTTTGGAAGGCAGCACTTGGTTTAAAGGAAAGAAACTAGGAGGCAGTCTCAGTGGAACCTTGCTCTCTGGCCAGCTCCCTGTCTACAGGGATGAGGGAACTGGTTACTTAGGAGTAGGCCGTGGGCTCAACATATCTCTCCCTAAGGATTATGCCTTCCCCGAGGATGGTAAACCTTCAGTGGATGGTTCCCTCACTGCTATTGTTGCCAGTGACGAGGAGCTTCGTGGAAGCTATAACTGGGACTACCTTCTCAACTGGTGCCCTCAGTTCCAACCTCTTGCTAATGTTTTCACAGAGATTGCAAGGCTTAAAGATGAAACTGCTCACCAGAGTCAGAACCCTCGCCAGCCCTTCCAGCCCAAACCCAAAATTGATCCTAAACCTAGAATCGATCCCCCTCCCCTAATCACATCAGTGGCCCACCCAGGGGCCATGTCAGTTCCACCAAAAGTCCCTGTGATCGGGCGAACATTCCCCCACTTGGCCTCACTTCGTAGGTCCCCAATCAGTCATGAGGGATCCATTTCATCAGCAGCAATGTCACCAAGTTTTTCCCCATCTCTTTCCCCATTGGCAGCTCGCTCTCCAGCTGTTTCTCCATTTGGAGTCAACCAAGGACCCTCAGCATCCATGATCAGCACCAGGGAGCCTTCGCTTGATCAAAGTCCTGATCACGAGATGAGAATATGATTGAAAATGTCAAAACCATGTAAGTAAGTTTAGGCAGGCAACCTGAACAAAGTGGGGCCGGACTATAATTGAGGTTGTTCTCTTGCCTGGAACAAATGAAGTTAGTTTTGAACATCCAATCATGTGATTTTTCTTGGGCACGAAAAACTCAAAATAAACTTTAAACTCTGGTGGTTGAACATTTGGATCAGTATGTTCCTTGATGAGCCACATTGCTGGATGCAAAAGACCAAATGGAAAATGTGCCTGGTTTGACAGGAGCGTCCCACTCATTCATGTCTTCACTGACGCAGGTCTCCATGAACTGATCGGGGCTGAGAGGTAAACCGACATCTTTATTGGAGTGTACGCTTACCGTGCCCTGTAGTCAGAGATCCCTTAGTGTGTAGATAGATCAACTTGTTGTTTTCATGTTATACCTCGCTGGCTGGCCAGACAACTAAGGACCTTGTCCCTCTCTTTGTGTCTGTGGACATTTTTACACTCCAGTATTAAATTCAAGTAGTGGCTGCTTTTTTAGAATTGCCTCTGGACACAAATCTTGTCTGTGAATCCTGTGGACAGACAAACTGTGCATTCATGAAGACACTTGATCCACTGACTTTCCATTGCCTCATGTAGTGGACTATCAATGGACATTATTGTTTTTTTTTCCTCCTCCCGCTTCAGATGACACTTTCTTTGATTTTATTTTTATATTTTTATAAGAAGTTATGATTTCAGATCCATTATTCCACATTGAGAGGTTATTGTGTTGTGTTTTTGCATATATGTATATTTGTATGTATGCAGGTTATGCTATGTACTGTATGTGTCTCCTAGGATTTTAGAGACTTGTGATGTGGGTGAGAAGGAGACGTTTGTGTTTTTAGTATTATTTATAAGAAAAGAGGACTCTGCTCCAATTTGACAATAGGAAACAAGGCGCATTTCGCTCCATGCGGTGCTGTTACCTTAGGAATTTTTTTTTTTTTTTTTTTTTGTCAAATTGTTGGTCATCCCAACTCCAAAACAGCAACTTGATGAAAATCTGAGAACAAACTATAATTCACCTCTGCAGTCATGCAGCACTCTGCTGTGGTGTGTGTCCTTGAGTGCAACAGCACATTCCCGATTTTATTCAGGGACAACTCAATTTGCTGATCACCTCTGTGTCTTTGGAATAAAGTGCTTCCTAAACTCAGTTACATCAGTCATTAACATGAATGCAATTTACTGTGAAGTGCTTATCTCAGCAGGATGGAAAGAACATGCAATGATCAGGCCAAAATAAGTCATAGAAAAGTGGTATAACTTGGAGAAATGTAGCGCATGAGCCAGACAGACGAGGCACAAGTCTGAATGCATGAGCCCTGATGAATGTACATGGATTCAGCAACCAGTCCAGTAATGAGGTTCCACATTAACTCTGTAATGTGTATTTTCTTTCAGTTATTCATACATCAAGATTGTCAGTGATATGATGAGCTCCTTTAAGGTTCCACATGTTCAATTTATCTTTCTTTACATCCTTTGTTCAATTTCACTATTCAGTTACAATAGAACAGGCCAAAAAAGGCTGTAAGAGTGTCTTTGTCATTCTTCCATGTGCATTTATCATCCTGGCTTGTTTTTAATCTTTTCGGGTAAATGCATTTTTTTGTAAAGGTCCTCTTGTTTTGAAGATATGGCCTCTATCTGTTATTTGTTCAACATGACCCTACAAATTGCCTCATGCAAAGCTGGCACTGTTTTGAGCTCAGAAACTACTCATGCCATGAGCCGAACTCCAGCACAACGTGTTCCTGACTCAGAGTCATGCTGTCTCCGTGCTGGAGGACCTCACTTTGAAATTCAGTTTGAGATGACTGCCACTTGACTGATTAGAGGAACAATGGCAGAAAAAAAAGTGGTTGTACATGTATTTAAAGCAAATAATAAATTCCTACTGATCTCTTTTGACAAACTGGAGTCGGGCTGTTTTTTCCCCCACAA
>OMNM01000771.1:0-18765 GCA_900302745.1 Parablennius parvicornis
CCCGACAAATACCAATTAAGTTTTCTTTAACACCTTCTGAAGATGTTAAGTGCAGGTGATGTTATAATTGGTCCTACAGGGGGCAGATTGAGGCGAAAATGACTTGACACCCATTCGGGATAATGACTTCCTTGTTTCATATGTTATAAAGTTCAAGCCTCTCTGCTGCTCTGGGACTGTCAAGTAACTTCAGCCAGAGGATGTGGATACATTTCTTTTATGACACAGGTTCTTCTATCCAGGTTAAGTGAAGTATTGTCAGAGGGGCGGGAATTAAGAGTGGATCCCGGGGTGCAGTTGGTTGCGGCTGTCCAGGAGAGACAGAGAGAGGAAGGAGCGCGCTGGTTGAGAGAAGAGACGCACGATCCGGATCCAGAGGAGACGCGTACACCTGTGACACAAAAAAGCATCGGGAGATGTCAAGGGAGTAATGTCAGTAGTCATGTGCCTTACTGGCACCGAGTCGGTGCCGCCTCAGCGGTGAGGTTCGTGGAGAGCAGAGGAGGAGCAGACACAAGGCAGGCGGGCAGACAGGTGCGTCTCCGCCGCCTCTTTTCTTTTCCTTTCGGTCCTGTCAAGTGGCGGAGCCATGGAGACCCGCAAGGAGAACAAGGTGAGAAAACAGCCCATGAAACCCAAAACGACCAAGCGGAAGGAGAAGAAATACAAAACCGGGAGGTTCATGAGGAGGAAATCGCTACGATCTTTTGGGAATTTCATGGGAAGGATCCTTAAAACTTTGGGCACTTTAGCGCACTTTGGCGACGCGGACAAGCCGGACGCGGAGGACGACGACGGCGGCTTCGGGCAGAGCGCTTCTGGGGGATTCAAAGACGACACGGCGCAGGTTTCCAGGGAGGGCACCGTGAAGAAGAGCTCCACGGTGTCCTCGTCCTACGGCTCTGTGAAGGACCGGCTGTCGTGGTGCTACGGCGACAAGACCCCCGGGGTGCAGGGGCTGAAGAACCACGGCAACACATGCTTCATGAACGCCGTGGTCCAGTGTCTGAGCAACACCGACCTGCTGGCCGAGTACCTCGGGCTGGAGCAGTACAAGGCGGACGTGTGCCAGCTTAGGCTGAACGGGGCGGTGAGGGGAGAAGAGCCGCACGCCGCCCGGGGAGAAGTGACGGAGCAGCTGGCGTCGCTGGTGCGAGGGCTGTGGACGCTGGAGTACACCCCGCAACTGTCCGTGGAGTTCAAGGTGAGGACAGCTGGGCGTCAGTGTCATCTGCATCACCTGGCACTGCGCCGAGTTTTTGTTTCTGCCCACAAGTTTGCAGGAGTTTCCTCTAATTTGCATAATGAAAAACCTGATTCCAGCCTGAATTGATTCAAATTCTACTAAGATACATATTCTGATCATTTGATTGTTATTTACAAGGCTGTGTGTTTACTGCGTTACCTCTAAAGGTAATCGTTAACTATTCCAATTTAGTGGTGATTATTATCTGATTAAGTATACAGAAGCCTGGGAAGGACACAACCTTAAGGCATTATAAATAATCACAGACTGAATGACTTTTTCCAAACTAGCACTCAGATATTCCATCACTGAAGTAGTGGTGAGTTTCAGTGACTCCAGGCAAACATAATTAACCTGTGTAAGGTTGTTTGCTGTGGGTGCTGCACTCACTTGGAGGGAGCAACAATAGATTATAAAGCAGAAACTGTTTTTAGCAGCAGATTTAAGCACTGGCCTCTTGTTAATTTGGAATTACTCATACATACACATATGCATGTGCTTCACTGCTTCAGTCATACTTGTTGCTGTACAGCTAGTGTTCTGCTACTAGCAGGGTATCTTTCAAGAGTATGTAATCTGGTTTTTAATCAGTATAACTCTGTTTCTGTTTGAAAACCAAATATTTGAATAAACACATAAGTGTGAACCTGACACAGTAATTCTGAAATAAACTTGTGTCCCAGTTCTGCAATTACATAAGTGTTTCACTGTTTCAGAGGAGGTCAGCAGTCATGATAATGTGATAATAAAAACACCCTAACACTTTATCACTTGGTTTCAACATTTTATTGTTGCTTGTCGAAGTAGTGTCTCTTGACTGTGCATACCATGTGGTTACTTATTACATTGAGTGTCAGAGTGTCTGCTTGATTTACCTGTTTCAGCTTCTCAGGTGGTTTGTTTGCATTCCTCTCTGTGTGAGAAGGGACAAGCACGCTTGTCTTACAAACTAGTTCAATGTTTCCAATAGCAATTTTTATCTCAGAACTGTGGCTGTGTTTTTATTTTTTAACTGTTTAACGTATGGATATACGGTTTTTGACAAAACTATTTGGCCTCACCTGAACTATTGAATTTAGCTGTTTCAGTCAGACAGCGTCACCACAGGTGTATAAAAGCGAGCTCTAACTAAGACATTTTAAACATGTTTCGTCAGTTTAAGGAAAGCCCTTTTCGATTCCAACATGACTGTGCTACAGGGCACAAAGAAAAGTCCATAAAGGCATGGCTTGATGACTTTACTGCAGGAGAACTTCACTGACGTGTGCACACCCTTGAGCTGGAGTGGAGATGAAGAGTCAGACCTTCTCATCCAACATCAGTGACTGCACTCACAATTAAGCCTTTTTCCAGAAGTGCTGGAAGTTATTTCTAAATAATAAAGTGCATGTATTTGAAAACGACTGGTCATACACCTGTATAATTTTGAGACGGTGAGTATTTAATTATACAATATATTGTCGAAGTAATTACTCATCTGCTTTCACATACATATGCATTTGAGTGATTTCTGATTCTTAAGCCATAGGATTTAATGTGATGTTGGTCCACTCATTGAAGCTATAATAGCTTCAACTCTCTTATAGGAAGGCTTTCTACAAGGTTTAGGAGAATGTTTATAAGGGCATTTGTGAGGTCAGAGCCTGATGTGGGATGAGAAGGCCTGGCTCCCAGATTCTGCTCTAATTCATCCCAAAGGTATTATTTTGGGTTGAGGACAGAAACCAGGACAGGAGTCAAGTTCTTCAACACTTAATTGGCTCTTCCATGTGTTAATGTATCTTATTTTGTGCACAGCTGCTTACTCATTTTCAAACAGCTAGGGGCAATCTCCAAACTGTTCCCAAAATGTTGGGAGCACGAAATTGTCCAAAATTTCGCACTGTTCTGGAGCTAATCTGAAGGTCACTTGAAGTTTAGAGGTCTGTCGCTATTGACTGCAAAAAGTTGGCGACCTCTGCGCACGTTGCACCTCAGCATGCTCTGCCCCCACTGTGGCAGTTTTCTTGAGGCCTTCGTCGTCGTGGCTGAGTTGCTGTTGTTCCCCAGTCACTTCCACTTGTACTGCTAACAGTTGATTGAGAAATGTATATTATTGGGAAACTTTCCCGACTGAATTTATTGCCAAAATAAGGTCAGAAAAAAATTCCGGAAATTAACATTGGAAACCCCATTTACGAGTTCAAAAAATCATAACGCATGGAATTTTGTTTCAATTGTCTTGATATTTGACATGTATATTTGGAGGATCGTTGCTCTGAAATATGTCAAATTCCGTCTGGATCCGATCCAGATTACTGATATGGCAGCAATTTGAAGTTGGGAACGTTTTACATTGAAAACGCCATTTGGCGGAGGTCTGCACTCTCGGAGTGCTTTTTTTTCTAGTTATTTTTATTTTATTTTTTTATACCCCTGTGGACATGAATTCAATGATCTAGATAGCCGAGCAAGTACTTTTGGCAACATAGTATATATCAAATACACATGTGGTCAGATACACAAAAAATGTGCAAGCTGTGTGGTTGTAAAGGAGTGTTTTTAAGGCTGTCAGCCTTCCCTCTGGGATGAGTGGATGATACTCAACTAGCACGCTTACAAGGGAGTAGATGCTCTGTTGACTCAATAGCCTGGGGGGAGTTATCGATGATGGAGTATGAAATATGTGCTCGGACACACACAGAAAAAATTGAATTTCTGATAGTATAAGACTCCATTTATTGATATTCATGCCCACAATATTGATGCGATTCCGCTTCTCACCCACAAATATGAGTCAATAACAAATGATCAAATATAAATGAGTTTGCAGTGCATTTTAAAATTGTCAGGCAAAAGCAGTGATTCATTCAGTAGAGGAGCAGGATCAAGTCACCAATCAAGTCTCCGTGGTCTTTAAAATAGTAATTGGAGATGAAAACTGTGAAGAAAAAAAACCCAATGTATTTCTAAAGATTTGTGGATATTTGAGTTTGAATAAAATAAGACATAATGAATATGTTGCTATTTAGTATTCACCCTTTCTGAATGGGATTTAAATTGTGGACACAATGATAATTGATTCTTCTGACGGGCCGTTTAACTGAAATACAGAGTATTGACCTGTATTGTCTGACAGTGCGTGTCTGCTTGAATAGATAGATGGTGTTTTTTATTTGCACTAATATTCTCATTGTGGGCTGAAAAAAAGAAAAAAGTAAATGTCCTTCACTTATATTGTTTTTTTCTTCTCACCCCATTTCACTGACACACTGATTTGTGTCTGTCTGCTTGTCAGGGGAGAGGATGTTTACCGTAGCAAGTGCTTTCAGCCTGGAAAAGGAGGATGCCCTCCTGCTGTGATACCCTCCATGTTGTTGGAGACAGATAAAGAGAGAGGTGGTGACATTGCTGGGAAACAAAGTTTTGTCCTTGTGGTTCTCGTAAGACCCCCTTCTTGGCTGTAATCTGAAAAAAAAGTGAGAGACAGCATGATTGGTATTGCCAGAATTTGCTCCCTTTTCATGAGAACCAGTCCTGCACAAAAGTGCAAAACTTTTGCTGAAGTTCAAGAGATTTCTCTTGTACTTTTCCTGTTGCTGCTTGAGACTATGATAAGATGATAAGTAGAAAATATGGAAGTCCCTATGTCTCAGCTGAAAATATCAGAAAATCCTACGATTTTGGTTGATGATACAGCAATGTTAAGTCACCTTCTAAACGCTAGATATACTTAAAATGAAACATTTGGTTACAAGGTGTTGCTATTCAAAATCATCCCATGAAATTCTGCAATGAATCAGTGAGATATTGGTCCAATTTAACGTGTTGTGAAATGTCAACATGTTTCAGCCGCTGAACAAGAAAGATGTGTAAATCACTAGACCATTTTATGGGTATGCTCTTTTTATTCCCAGAGGTGCTTTATTCATCATCGGATAATTTAAGTGGGGAGAGGAGAATTTGCTCTCATGGGAGCTGTGTTCAGTTCAGACAATTCAATCTGTTACATCATTCTGGAAGACATACAAGCATTTATTCAGGAATATTAATGATCTGAAACAGATTTTCAGGGAGATGACAGCAAATGTGCCAGTAGCTTCATAGCCACCGCATTTCACTTTCAATTTTTGAATACTTTGAATTGCCACTTTTGTGTGCTTGTATACGCCCTGTTCCAAAAATGTTGGGACACTGTTAAAAACTTAGAATGCATTGATTAGCGATTCTAATGAACACGTGTTTTCTTCATGTTCTAAATTAATGGGGGAAAAAAAATTTGCTTGTTTTGAAATGAATGCAATTTCTCTAAAACTTTCTCCCAATGTCTTGTGGACCTCTGCCATTTTCACGCCTCTGTTGATAATCGACCACATTGGTTGCAAAACTATATTGCAGGCTTTTCTGTAATTTGTACAATTTCATTATTTCTTCCCTTTGATCCTCCTTTCAAATGTTTGTAGCTGTCAATGCAAAATTCAGAATTAATTTGATAGCTTTGTAAATGTGTAAATACATGTTTTCTCTGTTCTATTGTAAGTAATTCTACATCATTCAGAATTGGACACTTGGATAAATACCAGTTGAGAATTTCCCAGTTCACGGTGTTGACATGACAGTAGCTAACGAGCAACATGGCGGCTTTTAGCAGTGCTGCAATATTGCTGCAGTCAGAGACCAAAAGAGACAAACAAAACGTATATGAGTGATGTCCAGACTGGCTTGCAGGTCAACTTCAGCGTTCAGGCTTTTTTTGACGGTTGTTACATAGACTACACTTCTGAGATTTAACACTGTTGCTGTTACTGTCTCGAAATGCTAGGACCAAATCAAAGAGAGAAAATGTAATCTGTAGTGAGTGGTCCTACCCTTGGTTTATTTTAAGTTTGGACACCTCAAGCCTACACACACTTTGCAAGGACAGAGAAATGTGTTTTCTCTCACAGGGCAAGAAAAGAAAGGCATCACGCTTCTGTCACAGTCATGGTTTGGGAGCTCTCTCGGCTTGTTCTCCACACATCATCTGAGTAGAATTTCTTTTCTTGTGGTGGAATTCAACAACTGCTGTGAGATGCCATCTCCTTCCAGAAGTCCTGCGCTGTAGATTTTATTTTAAAGTATGCCATGTCCTGGACACAACTAGCTGTTCTTGGTACAATACTGTATGTAAGCAAATACATATTCTTCCAGTGTTTGTGTCCACTTTAACCAGGAGGTGAAAGCAAGCTTTGCAGGTACAAATAATGTTCACACCTCATTAATGCACATTTACTCTTCAGCTGTTCAATTTTTCTGCTTTTATGTTGTTTCTTTTATTTGAATAGCACTAATTAATTACAGTCTATTATACTGAAGTGGTGAGAGGGAGTGTTGTCATTTTGCCGAGGAGTAAGCGCAGTAAGAGTAAAATGACCTATTTCTTAATGAAGCAAGTCCACTTCATAATTTAGAGTCATGTCAGAACTGCACACTCACAAACGTCCCAATTTCCCAACTGGTAAGCTTCCAGTCTGGCCACCTTCAGATGCATTTTCCCCACTGAAAAATGGGACTTTTCCCAATTCCCATTCATGAATGCACCACAGTTAAAGATTCATGAGAAGAGTAAATCATTGTGTCCTGCTTAAAAGCCTTTCCCAACTTTTTTTTTCCAAGTTTGGGTTGCACGCTCCTATATTCAATTCTCTCCTCATTTCAAAGTTGCCCGCCTGCGTAGCCTCATTAGGTTTCCATTATCAGACGTGACAATTTCTCTGCGCTTGAGTTTCATTTTGCAATGTGCCCCTGAATGCATGTGTGGTCACAAATGACAGCGATCAGCCTAATGGAGGTGCTGAATTTAAAGGGCAGAGTTTCTAGTTTCACCATTATTGCTTCACTGCATTTTTGATGTTGATGAAATCTGGAGGGATGAAGTACCCTTTTATTGGTTGCTCCAAACGTTGTCAACATCAGTTCAACTTGACGGTCGGACAAGATTTCTTTAACTTTTTTTTTTTTTTTTTTTTACCCCAGCTTCACACTCCTGACCTAAAAGAACACCAGCCCTGTTACCACTTTAAAAAGTTGGTGAGAGGAGTTTCTTTTCTTTTTTCGGAGAGATGAGGCCTGGTGTTTTAAGTAGTCTTGTTTGTTTTGGGGGTGCAGGTGTGACAGTGAAGCAGGACAGCAAGACTGATGGCTTGTTTGTCTTGTCTTGTCTCTGTTCTCCTTCAAGGACCTCTTTCATGCAGGCTCTCGGTGCTAAGGAGAGGTAGAGCAGCGGGGACGTATGCCACCTGGACTCTCTGTGCTGAGTTGCACAGAAAAGCACAGTTGGGGCTGCCTCTCAATTCACTTTGATTGCAGAATTTCTGCAACTGAACAGATGGGACAATTTTTGGTAGATTATAGCCATGTAAATAGAAGACAATGAGACTAAATAGAAGATCATTTGCTTTGAACGAATATCAAAGCTGTTTACATAGCGGTATCTATGTCTCGTTGTTGAAGGGGAAGTAATAACGCTTCATTTACCGGTACTTGTAATACACAAGGTGCACCCTTTTGCTAGCATGCCAATAGAGCCAACCGTATGCACTTGGAAAGAAGCATATGGGTTTGAAATAAATCCAATGATTTATATACCCAGACTAAACGGCATAATGTTGGAAGCTTATAGAATCAATCAATTCTTTCTGTTCCGGGAGGCACAACTTTGATCACTCAATCGTAGAGAAATAGTCTGCTTTACCTCAGTGATGGAAAGCACATGGAGCTGGCATATGTTCATACAGCTTTGATGGTGTGACTGATGCCTCCTCGACTGTCACTTGTGCACACAGCAGCGAATTTACAGCCTCAGCTGTGAATCCGAAGAATCAATTCCTCGGTTTCGGCTGAGCCCAAGGAGCCTTTTGCTGGCCTGTAAACCATTCAGAGGCGATTATTCCCATCGCATCTCATCCACTCTTATTTTCCACTGATCTCCTGTAAGTCCCACATAGGGGACGTCTGCGGACAAGCAGGCTTTCTGCAGTCTTGACTTTTACCATTATCTGAGGATTTCGAAGCTTCTCTGTGTCGCATTGAAATGCAGGCCTGCTTTCAAGATGTAGCATTCCTATTTGTCATTAAAAAAAAAAGCTGCATGCTCTCCAATGTCTAGGAGTTGAGGTCAGTATGGCCTTGTATGACACAGGGAGCAGCAGGCTGATTTTGATTTGAGTTGGATGGATAGTAGTAGGTAGGGGCTGGAAGCGACAGGTGCTCTGCTCCTGTGAGAGGCTCATTACTGTATTGTGCGTGCATGTATGTGTGTGTGTGGACAGTAATGGCGCTGTTGTAAGGACCTAAAACTGTTCAAATACTCAGAGTGTTTTGGCTGTACTTGGAGGAGAAAACATAACAGTTTGGGTTACAATATGATTCATGGTTAGATTAAAGTCATTGTTGAGATGTAATGTTAAGGATTAGGCAAGAAGGGGAGAATTTGGAAGTTTGAAAAGATCTGTGGTTTATCAATGGAAGTCAATGTAAAGTCACCTGAAGGGATGGAAATGCATCATACAGTAAGTCTGCAGGAAATGAGTTGAGTCGGTGCAATGTCTTCACAAGGTAATAAATACACAAAACGTGTGTCCTTTTGTGTCTGTGTGTTTACCAGAGGAAACTGCGCTGACTGGAGCTCAGCTGCTGCTGATTAGTGAAGGTAATGGTTCTATATGATAGAGAGGAAAGGAAAAGATAATAGAGAGCCTAAAGGAAATAGGAGACATGGGTGTCTGTATATGTGTGTATGTTGGAAAGAAAAGGGGAAACTGAAAGGAAAAAAAAAAGAGTTGTAAAAGCGGAGACCATATGTGATAACTGCCCTCCGTCTCATCCGTTCCAACACCAAGGGTGAGATGCCAAAACTGGGCTGCTGAAAAATGAAACTGCAAATGGGGCAGTAAGTAATGAGAGATCCCCTCCAGCTCATTCCAGACAAATCTGGAGAATGAGCAGTCTGTTGGTCTGTTTGGGGAAACAAAAGCAGCTGCAGTTCGTCTTGAGCTTTGTACCTTAGAATAATTTGTCAGCATCACTCTCTGTCTGCCACTAAGGAATCCCACCAGGCCTGTTTGGCAGGCTGGACTCCGAAGAAGTCATGTGGTGCGAATGGGCTTTTTAAAGAGAGTGAGGAGCGTCATTTGCTTGATGTATGTTTATCGTAAATTCCTGACCTGCCAGCACTCTGATCCGTCATTGTTTACACAGAAGTAGAATGGATGTGATGAGCACGCAAGAGAGCAATGGTTGGAGGGTGAAGTGAAGATACTGAGATACCAAACAAAAAGAGACATTTGGATGAAGGAGCGTCTGCTGACCGCTATAGGAGGTCATAACCTGCAGGCTGCACACATCCTTTGTCATTGTCTTAGTGCTTTATTTTCATTTTGTAGGAAGAGCTGTGTGTGCTTTTTGCTTTTATTACCCTGGATAAAAATTAAATGGAATAAACTTCACAGAAATTTGGGCTTTAGCTGTGTGCTTGTCTGTAACTTTGCTAGTGATTAGACCACTCCACAATAAGACTTTACTGTTGAGACAACTCACATCCCCACATGCAAACAATACTTATTAACAGTATGTGGCCTATCGTTTTGTGGGAATTAATTGAACGTGGGCATTTGTTATCAAAAGGAATTAAAAAAAAAAAAGTGAACATTTCTTTTGCCTTAAAAATCAATCAATCAATCAATCAGTCTTGCAGACTCTTAGGTCCATGTAAATAAAAACAAAACAAACATGTAAAAACAGCGAACAACATATAATTAAAACCCATATAAACGATGTCTCCAGATTACCATTACTAGTTTTTCAAAAAACCAAAACTATTTTCAAAAATATCCGCTTTTCTTTTATTAAGCTTTTGCTGGACCATTTAAATTGTCTAATTTCTCTGTTCATGACAAGACATTAATGTGAACTTTTTGAACAGCTTTAATTATGATTTAGATTAAATATCTGTATAATCAGAAAATACACTCAATGACAGTAAAATAAACTTTATACATTGTATGGTCGAGCATGATGATTTCCAGCAGTCTTTGCCAATGTCTTACAAAGATATCTTGTTCAAGTGTAACCACAACAAATTGGAGACAGGGGAGAACATGGAAACCCCACATCAAGGCTAATCTTGCTATGAGGCGAGCACGCTAACCACAGCACGACTGTACAACTGTTAAAATCCATTTATACAGAGAAACCATTGGGGTCACATTTCCAACAACTGTTTCCTTCACCCTCCTCAGTGAGTGAGGACAACTCTTATGTGAGCTTGAAATCAAATTGTTGGGCTTTCTAGACTAATCAATAAATCCCACAATAGGCTCAGTGCTGCCTCAGCCTGACCCCTCCACCCACCTCTGGTCTCTCTCGAACTACTTCTGAAGAGTTTACTCAACAAACACTTGCTCAGGTCAGCTCCGAGCACCGCAAGTGTTTGCACAACAACTCAACATTTCAACCTGTCTGCGATTCTCTCCTCTGTATCCCCAGACAGGCTCAGCTGCAGGAATTCCTGTTCTTTTATTTATTTATTTATTTTGGCTTTTAAAGTAAATCAATTAACCACACACACAGAAAAAAAAGGAATGAGCCAGGGAGAAAATGGTACCTGGGAAATAAAACCTTGTCATTTTGCCAAAGTGCCTTTGAGGCTGTGTGGCACATTACACCAGAGACACTCTCACAGGCAACTCGGTAAACAGATATCAAAGAAATGAGCAAAACAGTCACTCCCAGCTGTGAGACGCACAGACACACATGCACACACACTTAAACAGAGAGGAATTTGTCAAGAGCGAAACGATAGCAGAGATGAAGCCAGTGCAGAAGTCGTCCTCCCGTCTTGGTGAAACCTGCCTAACCTCCCGGTTCCAGCAGGTCTCGCTGCTCAGACTCAGTCTGTAACCTTGAGAAGTCTCCTTCTCGCTCTCATCCTTTGCAACTTTCTCCTTTTTTTTACTTCTTCTTTGGTGATGGCTGTGAGAAATTGCGCTGCCCGTGTTCTCTCACTTTTCATTGGAGGACATGCCACAACTGTTGTGCCCTTTTGATAGCGAGGCAGACGAGCCGCTCGCCGGCGTGTTGAAACTTTGCCAGCATCCACTACTCCCTCTCTCCATCTGTCCCACATCCCTTCATCCCCTGTCAGTGCTTCCTCATAGTGATGAAGCTCATTAGCAGGCTGTCTCTGTCAGGTAGAACAGGGGGGAGAGATAGAGGGGGGGCGCTACCTCCTGTGTTTATATTTAGATGCTGGGATACTGCAGGTATGATGTGGTGATTTTTAATGAGGTACGGAGCGGAGCTTGGATCCCGTCAGTCACACACGCAGAAATGAGTAGAGAGAATATGACAGCCAGGCAGAAGTAGCCACTAAAGTGCGGCGTTAATGTAGTCATTAGTTTTTTGTCTGTCTGTTTCAGTCTGACTCATAAGCTATCTACACGTTCTCCATGATTGAATTAGACAGACTGGCTTTTTTTCTTTTTTTTTTTCGTATGTGCGTGTAACACCTGTCACATATGTTGGATATCTTTTGTATGAGTCATCCATTTCAATGCAGTCGGTGTATGTTTGTGCTTCTCCCCAAAACATGTTGCTGGACAAAACAAATACCTCCTGAGTACTGATGTTGTTTGGTGATACTGTAGTGCTGCCAAATATACAAATCAGAGTTGGACATATATTGTTTTTATATAGAAGGCTATTCATAAACCAAACAGTTGACGGACGTCTCCAAAAAATTAATTTAGAGAGCCAGTGCAAACACACAGGAAGTTTAAAAGATCTGGAACCTCGACACAAGTATTCACTCTGCTGTGGAAAATCAATTGTTACACTCCTCTCACTTGCTGAAGAAGCCATTCCCGTCAAGATGCAGGTTTGGAGCGTGCCTGAGAATTGGGTTGTCCATGAAGCTTTATCTTCTGCTCCCACTTTATCATAGTTTGGGTTTCAAGCTGGAGTCCAGCACAGCCAACTCAAGGCAAAGGGAAGAGTACACTCTGGGTCTGTGCTCAGTACTTCACAGCTAACACGCCAACACACACACTCAGGGTGCCTGGAGAAACACCCATCAAAGATAAGGGGGAATGTGCAAACTCCCCACAGACAGGCCTGGCTTAGAATTTGTGCAGTGAAGTGACAGTACAATGCATGGACAACAGAAAAACAGCAAAAGAGTTGTTTTTAAAAAATGTTTTTGTCTAAAATATGAAGGATAAGTGATGTAAAAATAATCTTATCAAGTATTTGAAAATGGAAACTTACTTTAATTTTTTTCCAATATTTTAATGAAATAGTTTTTCATACTCTTTTTTTCCTCTGAAAAAAAAGTATGTTTATGTTATATAAACATCAGGTCTGGTCACAATATAGAGACAGTTGGTCTTCATTTTATATCAATACTCTGTTAACTAGTGTTGTGCTTTTCTTTCCTTACCATTGTTTGTATATTGTTTATTACCTTTGCTGCTATGTTTCATTTATTTTCTTGCAGTATGATGTATTTAATATTGATGTATAGATGATTGTCAAGTCAGTTTTGATTCTATAGTTTGCATAAAAATTTAAGATGTAACAGTGCAGCTCATTGTGTAGAATATTAATTGAAAATGGGGGTGACTCAGGCGAAATTGGAGCTTGGTTTTTTCTTTTCTTTTTATGTTAAAAGTATATTGATATGACATGTCACAAACCACGTGATGACTTTGTCTTCCCTGTGCTCAACCGTGGAAGACTTTTGCCTGAAATAGATAAATAAATAAATAAAATGTTATTAGAGTCACCTTTCTGATGTGACTTGTGTATTTGAAATACATTAGATTCTTCTCCATCTCTGTATACATCAGCATCAATGTTTGTTCTTGATATTGTGGTAAATTCAATGAAAACAGATCACACAGATAAATCATTCATTAGTTTAGGAAAAAGTAGCTGCTACAAGTGTCAGGAATTGCTTTGCTTCCAAGATTTCCAAGTTAAATTCTTTTTTCAGACGTGATCCAAGGAGATTTGTGAATGATTTTTATCACCCAAGCTTATCGTAGCTAAACAATGTCTGACAGAAGTTTTTAAATGACTCTGCATTAACTGCTGATAAGAAAACAGAAATGCATAATTGCTTTCCCGGATCTCTCCTGAGTGCTTGAAGCCAAAATCAGATTTAAACTGACAAGTGATGGCATGTGATCATAATGTTTTTACATCGAGGAAGTATTTAAATTCTTTTTAGGCCCAGAAATTGACTCATGATTTGCTCTGTCTCCTCTCTTTTTAGAGCATAGTGGCCAAATACGGTTCTCAGTTTAGAGGGAATTCTCAGCACGATGCGCTGGAGTTCCTCCTCTGGCTTTTGGACAGAGTTCATGAAGATGCCAACTCCAACCCTGACAGCAACAGCAGCAAGACCAAAACTAATGTCAAGGTGAGTCCACATTTTTTGTGTTTATTGCTGCTGTTTCATTCCTTGTTCAGGCAAAGCCTTTGTTTATGATTTAGGTTCTGCTTTATAACGTGCACTCATCGACACTGATGTCTCTTCATTAAGTCAAAAAGCCGGACATAAATTTATCACAGCCGACTTTATGAATTTAGAAAACTGTCATTTATGTATGAGCTCTCCAGAATGATGAGAAAAATAGAGTATACTTTTTTTTAAATAACTATGATAATTTAATCCATTATGCTTAATAGTGTAGTCTGACACAGACACACTATTAGAATAATAACCCATATCTGGGTTCTTGGTTCCTTTTATTCATTTGTCTGGTGTCTCAGATGTCTTAATTAAAATTGTATAACCTCAGAAGGGTAAGATAAAAGCAAATAGCTCCCTTCACCCATCATTTTTGCCAGCGCATTGTTGGCTAAATTGTTGGATTTTCTGCTGCTAACAAATTGTGTAGGTGTGTTTCGTTTCTTGTGACGACTCACAGCTCAGTGGAGACAAAAGGAAGGGAGAAATGCACCAATTGGAAATGCATTTCATTAGGAATCTCACTGAATTGGTTCTCTGCGTACGCTGCACGAATATTCCAGGAAAACTGTAGAAAATAAAGTAAAATTTGGATTGGAAGTTTCATGAAACTTGCATTCATAACATGACATTCACAGTATGTTTTTTCCAGGGGAGGATTTTGTGAAAACATATTTGACTGTGTTATGAACATGGCGATTGTGGTAATATTAAAACCCTAATTAGTTATTGTTAGGTTTGGTGTAAACATTCGGTAAACCATGTCTGTGAATATCATCTGTGTTTCATGATTACTCTGTGAACCATGAAGTTTTGTTGAACAAATACAAAGTTTTGGTCCCAAACTCTCCTCATGCCTCATTGCGCCATTCTCATAGTTCAGAATTAGTTGTCTCGTTTGTGTGGAAGAAGTCTAAGAAACTAAATCTGTCATGCGTACGAAGAAAGAGTATTTTGCATGGAGGCGCACATCCGTCCCTGCTTATTTCCTAAATCTACCAGAATGGGTCTTCAAGAGTTTTGTCTCTCTGAGAGCTAATCAGTCGCATTAACAGCCACTCGGACTAAAGTGAAACTTTGTGTTCAATGACTTCTCCTGTGAGCGGTAATAGGAGAAGCTGTTGAAGTGGCGAGCATCCGTTCCATCACTCTGCGTGTCTTTGTGTCTGCCTCTGATGTGAGACTCTCACCTTGTAACCTTGCTCTTGGAGAGTTGCCCGGACTAGACGTGAAGCGTTGAGAGGGAATGAAGGGCAGACGCATCAAGACGGAGCTGATGACTTTTTTATAACGACTGGTTGTCTGGTGTTAATGTTTTCCCAGAAACAAATGGCAGTAAAAGTTGTTTTTGGCAGACAAATGTGTTAGATTGGATTAGAGGGCATTTTGCTGCTTTACTGATTTTCTCTTTTTATGTCTTGATTGTTATTGGTATTCTGTTTGAAACAGGTGGAGGCACTATAATCAGAATGCATCGTGGGTAGCTCGCATCTCAGTTTCTTCTCCCTTCCTGTCATGATCTGAGACTTGTGAGCATCCTTGAATGAAACTTAGGTCAACATAAATTTTGAGACATATATCTAGTTTTACGGTCTGATCCGTTGATTTAATCTCTGTTTATGAGGGTGAAAGTTGGATGATTTTGTGATTTGCACACCCATCTTGTTTTTAATTAATTTAATTGTCCCTCCAGTGGCTCCAAACTCCCTCAGTGGTTTTTAACGACCTCTTGATTTGTCTATCATGATTGTCACTGTTTGTGTGTGAGTGTGTGTGTGTGTTCGTCACATTAAGTCGTGATTAGCACCTACTGTGACGCCCGCCTTGTGTTTAATTGCACTTGCTAAGTATCATCCTTTTTTTCCCCGAATTTTACTGAGAGTCAGTCGGCGGCATTGGTTGCTCCACCGCCAACACAGGACCTCCAGTACTACTGCACAGAATCGCTATGAGCTTTTCTCTTGCTGCATTGCCACCCAACGTCGAGCTTCCCCTCTCTGACATTAGCACTAATAGAGGCACGCTTTCTACAACATAAACAGCTTAGAGCAGCGGCTCTCATTAGGCTGCCAGTGGATCGTGGCATCACAAAGCCGGCTTTCCTCTGCCGCTGCAACGAAGCAGAGATAAAGAAAATCTGTTTTTTTTTTTTTCATTGGACAACGAGACATGTTCAATTCTAATTTTTTCTTATTTTTTTTTTTGTAATGCTCCATTCATACAGATAGATTTTGCTCCTGCAGCATACTCTATATGCTACTTAGGCTCAACATTTTTGGTGACCTCATTGTATAGAGTATTTCCAACAATTGAATAAAACTCATGAATTTAATAATTTTTTTTTTTATGTAGAATTACAAAATAGACAGAGAAGAATCTCTTAAATGAAATAATGAAATGGTCTTGGACACGGGTCTGATCAGATTCGGTTGGATCATTTTTATGGCTTCTTTTTAAGATATGTCATTCAACATTGACGAAAATAAAAACTTTTTCCATTCCTGTTTTGCTGTAGCAGAATATGATTTACATATACTCTGCAAGTGCAGAAGTACATATACTGTATACAGCACATAAGACTTTTTTAAACACTTCGCATTTGTTCTTTCATGCTGGTGACAATCTTCACGCGTAGCTCCAAAACCTGATTGTGGATTATTAAGTTGTTTAATTACACTGAATAATGTGATATTGTTTATTTTACTGCTCCCTTCTTACATGGGTCATAGTAGCAAGCCACTACACTTTACACAACAGATTTCAACTGGGATTTTAATCTGCCTCCTCAGACTCATGGTCGGTACCTAACCTGATGTGCCACAATTCAATTAAAATAATGATCGAGAAAAATAAAAATGCCAGTCCGATATCAGCAAACATACACATACATCTTCTCTCTTCCTGAGATCTCTTCCAGTGTATTTATTATTTATTTTGCACTTCCAGTTTCTGTTGACACTGTTGCACCTTGAACCTGCGTCTCTCTCTGTCATGAACACATAGCCTGGATGTTGTTCCACCTCTGGATCTCGAGACAAAAATAAAATGGTCTGTATATGTAAGCAGAACCACCCACACACGCCAATAAGTTTTACATCTTTACCACCAACACATGAGGAAGCTGACTTGCTGCTCAGAAATCACACTGGGCTGCTTCACGGTGCAGTTGCTGTGTTGTGAGTGTTTCACTATAATCCAGATGGAGGTCTTTGTTGTGACACTGAATAATTGTGGATAATTGTGGTGATAGAATTTGGAGAATATGTGAAGGTTTTGATTGAGGAAATGATCATTCATGCTTACAATGTGGAAAAAGAGAAGAGAGCTGAAACTTGTGGTTTTCAACTGTTCGGTGCGATTAGAATTAGTGTGGTTTTGTAGAGGGACACAGAGACACAGTGGGATGGAGTGGTGGCTGAGTTAAGCATGAGAGAAGCCACAAAGTGACTTTGGCTGCTTATTTTAGCTTGAGGCGAAGGATAATGCGGGTCATGATGAGCTGACAGAAACCTTATCGTGTCAAACAATTTCACATTTAGTGAATGGCTGTTCGACCTGCTTCTCATCTCATTTCGCCTCTTCATTATTTGCCTAATTATTTTCTAAAACAACATTTTTAGGACTTGCCTTGCTATTTAAGTAAATTTTTAAAATAAGGCAGACACTTTTTATTGAGTCTGATTAATTGTTGATATATTTAACAACGCTTTCAGTTCAGTTATTATTTAAGTTTATTTTTCACTTGAACTAGTTTCAAATGTAACCCATTGTATTATATTCTCAGATTCACGTCTGCAATTAACTAAAATCAGTTAAACTCAGTGTTTTTGTTTGAGTTGTCTATATACTGTCTGGGGTGTATACGCTTCAAAACTTTACTTCAACTCTGGTATGCTTGTCAAATTTTCATTTGGCTAAAAAAAACAAACTGTGTAACCTTCTTGGGGGAGCAGTTGTTTTTTTTTTTTTTTACATTGCAAGAACTACAGTTTTATCCTGTACAACCTGTTCTTTTCCTGCCTCTTTTGGCACATTTTTTGACAGCCTTCTGATGCTGTGACATTGTTTTTTTTTTTTCTGGGAGTTTCATTTTCATTCCCGTCATGATTTATTCTCTGGAGATGTGTTGCAATTCTGTGGGAACAAGTGTAATGATCTGTTCTTAAAACCTGTACATATTAAAGGTTGTTTTTCACCTTTCTCTGCTCAACTGTTAATGTCAGGAAAACACAAACATCCTGTATGTTCTGTATGATAAAACACGTGTGCAAGTTCTGCAAATATAGTTGCAAATCCAAACAGTTGGCATATAGTTGAGATGAGAGTTGTGTCTGGGAAGTTGCTGTGATGTCTGTTTATCTTTTAAAGGCACACTTGCCACAAAGAGTTGTGTCAGTAAAGGTAAAAGTGTCTGTTCAGAGACGGAGACAACCAGACTGTTTCCAGACGGGACTGCGCTCTGCCTCTTACTTAATGCATTGCTATAATAGATTTGAGTCCCTCTCACAACCCCCGGGCTTGATAAGCGGTTTACACAATGGATGGATGGATTTATTGATTTATTTGGATTCCCATTAGCTACACTCAAAGAGACTTTGGGAAGTCGCTTTTGCACGGCATAAAAATTTTAGGGAGGAAAATGCGATACAATTAAACCACTTGCTTTTAGAAAAGTCCAACCTTTAACGGCCTTTTGATGACTGGTTGCCTTTATTTATGATTGAAAACAAACTACAATTGTTTTATTGGTCAATTGTTTTTTTCATTCATCTCTAAATATCTTTGGAAATATTGTATTAGTACTAATACATTCATTATTGATATTAGTTATTTTGTTAACACTACTGTTCTGGGGAATTGAACTATATTTTAGTATTTCTTCCTGTTTAAATTGATAACTTGCTGTCTGTTAGTTGTTATTAGTTGTGGTGGGGGGGCTTTGTTTTTGTGTGTTGTATTTACTGTGTGCAAAAAAAACTATAATATGTGTAAAAAAAAAAAAAAAAAAAAAAAAAAGTCCCCAAAACAC
>OMNM01000771.1:25831-36885 GCA_900302745.1 Parablennius parvicornis
GAGGTTATGAAAAATTAAGTGTGTCCTCTCAGGAGGTAAAAAACAGTTGCAGGGAGAGAGAGACGAGCGGAGCAGATCCACAAGCAGCTGCAGTATTAGATTGATTCACGCTCATCAGGTACATCCTACAGACGACCTCCTGTCATCTGCTCGTCCTTTACGTCCTACAAGCGTCCTTTCAGGGTGTGTGTTCTTGTGTGACAGTGAGTGGACGTGTTTTCAAATTAAGTTTTAGAATGCTTCTAATGCACCAGTCAGGATAGACGAGTCTCACTCTGTTACTTAAAACCTTTTGTTTTGTTTTTTTTTCTGCAAAGCATTTGATCTAACTACACTATAATCACATTATAGGTCAGTTTTTATTATGGTTTTGTTTTCACGCTTGCTCTGTCCTGACAGTATCTACAAACACACACACACACTACCAGATTGGGTTCAATCGAGCCACTTGAACAATATAGAGGTGGCCGAATAGTGCGAAAAGGCTTTTAATGGACCCGATCCGGCCCTGTGAATAAAATATTCACAGCATTTCTTAAGAAACATTTAATTAAACACATTAAAATTAGATATATTAATATTTCAAAGGATGCCCTTTAAATAGCTCAAGAACATCTGATAGATAAACTTCTATCTATACAGAGAGAGATGGAATGAAAGTCAAACGCAGTCTGAGTCAAAAGCAGAGGGAGTAGAGAGTGCAGCCAGGCGGGAGCTGGTTGAGAGCTCCTGTATTAGAGATCAGGGTGAACTGAGGACTATGGAAAGCTAATGGATGCTTGATATGAACTATAAATACTGCAGAAATCAGTTCTTTATTTTTTAAGTATTTAAAAAAAAAAAAGCTTTTTCAGAAAGGGTTTTACTCAAATTCAAACATAATGACCTTTACATTTTACAATTTTATATGCTTTTTGTTTGTTTTTTTATGCTTTTTGCATTGTCTATTTAAAAAAGTTAAAAAAAACGAGCCTCCCGGTGGATTAGAATAATGTGTCTTTGATCAGCTAACAAGGGTTTCAGAGCCTGGTGTAGTATGTAAAATCACTTCTTGACTTTCATGCAAACACACAAGCTTGTAGTGCAGTAACATAAATATGTGCATTCTAGCTTGTGTTATGATTAGTTAAGTAAAGTTATGATTACTATTTGCTTCCTGAAGTGATTATCAAAAAAAACAATTGTATCTTTTAGATGGGCTTAACATTAATCTAACTTAAATTGTATAGCAATTAAAGCAATCAAGGTAATACATTTCCCAAAAAAACATAATTTACTCAAACCATCCAAGCACAAACCATCTAATACAGCTTCAAGTTAAGATATTTAACTTTTTGAATATGAAATATTGAATGGGAGCATCCAAAAAAATGTTAAAAGAAAAACATGAGACTGAGAATTAGAGACCAATTATATGGATTTGGAACAATTCATTGAGATGATAGGATGTGAAAAGAGCACTTTAGTGAGGCTCAGTCTCCTACAAGTAAAGACACAAAAGATTAAAAATCTTTGTGGAACAGTTTTTAAGAATTATTCCCCCAACCTAAGAGGGTTAAAGTTATGATTTAACCATAAACACAATTATCTCATGATTCAGACAGCATAGAAAAAAATCCTTATACAAAGGGAACAGTGCTGAAGATTAACCTTTGGGCTCTCAGGTACAATTCTGTTCTGGAAACCACTGCAGTTGTTCAAGGACACTTATGTAAATAAACATCTGTAAACACCGTCATTTTCTCTGCGTCAAAGTTGATTTAAAATTGTCTGAATTAAAAAGAAAGCAGTTCTGTGGACAGAAGATTGAAAATCTGAAATTCTTTTTGAAGTTGTCCTCCAGGCTAATAAGACGGGAGACGATCCAGCTTGTTAACTAACAGTCAACAAGTTCAAAAGCCAGCGTATCTCACTGAAAGGGGCTGCTTCAGTGCCTGAAGGTGTGTTTTAATCATGCATTTACTGTAGCCCTTATGGAACAATAATATATTGTAATATATCCGACAATATAATGCAATATATTAAATAGTATAGTTCCATATATGGTCAATATATAGGAACCATCAATACTGAAAATGTAGACATTTATGAGCCAAAAATGCTTCCATTTGCACGGCTTCTTCTGTCTTGACAGCCTTCATGTTTCAGCAACATGTCATACATTTGTATCACCTGGAATCCAAACGTTAGAAAAGCAGCTTTTTTAAGAAGTTAGCACATATTTTTTCTAAGTATGTTATTTATATAGTTCATCATCACATTTCATATGTTGGAACAATCAAATTCAGTTTGCCAGTTGTAGTTGTTATCTGTCTATTCAAACTGGAAATGCACAACTACAACATTATACATGGCTGTGTCCCAGTTTTCTCCTCCCTGCAATCGCTTATTTCCAATAGTGCAACACTCCTTCATGTCTTGTTACATGTCCTGTGGCTGCTGGAATTGTACCGTACGTTTAATTGTGAGTACGAAAGGATGTAAGGTGTAAAATCAGCTCTATGGATTGTGGTTTGAGATCACACGTGTGGGTCCTGCAGTAATAGAGATGCCTGCAGGCTATTAGTTCCTTATATTGTGCCCAAACTAAGTTGAAGGCAGCGTGAATAATTGATCCGTCTCAAATCCTCAGAAAGATTTCAGAAATATTTGTGCCTGGACAAGAACAGTGTGGCCAACCCTGATAAATGCAAATGTCCGTGACAGACCATATGATCAAAGGTTGACCCAGGTGTTACTGCTGAATATAAAGCTCTCGTTTCAACACATCTGTAAATCTGGAGTGTACTTTAAAGTGGTTATACGGTAGCCATTCATTTCTCAAGCTAAGAATGACGTATGGAGCAACAATCATAAGCATTAGCTCAGTTAGTATTGTGAGCTATGCAGACTATGATAATAAAGCTCATGTAAAGTCTGAACTAATAGGTACTGTTGTTTAGAAGCCTGGCTGGTATGCAAACATGATGTAACTTGACGCCATAGAGGTGCATAAGTGATTATTCCATCAACTGCTTATTTTGACCAGTTTGTCGTATGCTACGTGAGCAAACATGAATAATGCCTTTATTAATGGTACTGGATTTATCTGATTGAAGTGTAATCTGTACTTTTCACAGCCGTCTTTCCTTCACTTAAACCCTCCTCCTATTATCTGCACAATTCACTATGCTGCTTTTTCATTTCAGCCAACACGTTGTGTTGTTATTGCTGTATAATCAGTGCTCAGTATTAACAACTGGCCCTACTGCTGGTAGAGAATGAAGTGAGAGCATGCTCTTTGTTTGTTTACTTGAATGAGTTTCACCTGGAGGTTGATTGTATATTGTTACTTCGACCTCACCCACCTTTGCAGGCTTCTCTCCCTTTTATGGAAGGTCTTCCTGTTAAACAGGACTTGCTGCTGTGATGCAGTCTGACCTGTTCCTGCCGCATGTTTTCAATTGTTCATCATTGTTTTCAGTGGCCTTTACTTAAAAAAAAAAAAAAAGAAAAAAGTAGTTATATCTCTCTCAAGTTCAAGTCATTTATATTTCCTCATAAAACCTACAGTTCTTGCAGTGTTTTCACAAATGTAATCACATTTTGTCTCTCAGGTTGTTACGTGATGAGAACCACGTTAGATTGTGCTCGAGCATGTGGGCATGTGTGTATTTTCTCTTGGTTTTACTGCAGCTTAAGTGTTAAAGTGCCAATGTGGCAGATTTTGCAGAAGGATAAAGGGCTTATAAACAGACACAGACCTCGTGTGGCTCCGACCAGAAGCATTTTGAACTGTAACTGCAGCATTACTGCTCACTGAAATGTATCATGAAGGGCAAAGGTATGAAAAAATGTAGTATTTCTTTTAAAAACATGAACATCAGTGTTTGCACATTTGTATATGTGCATGAGTTACAGAATATGAGAATATTGTATGATCACTGT
This sequence comes from Parablennius parvicornis, assembly GCA_900302745.1. Lineage (NCBI taxonomy): Eukaryota > Metazoa > Chordata > Actinopteri > Blenniiformes > Blenniidae > Parablennius > Parablennius parvicornis. The sequence goes on from OMNM01000771.1 coordinate 29,759, forward strand.
TTATTTTGATGTGGTTTTGTAGAAATGTATATGGATGATTGCCACAGCAGTTTGATTGCAAATATTGTTGAATCTTATATTCAGAGTTAACAATTAGTATACAGTAGTATGATATGTACTCATTTTGTCACATGAGGACACAGCGGGACAACTTAGACACCAAATATCTGGGATTGTGAGAGAAAAATACATGGAGAACATGCAAACTCCAAATAGAAAGGTTCACCAGCAGGATTTAGGTGCAAGGTTATCTAAAGTTTTATTTAGACGCAAAATACAACAAAAATACATGAATAAAAATCCAATGACAAGATGAAAATGGTTAAGAAACATTCAAAACGCAGATACAGATAATAGTGAAAGTAAACTCAAACCTCTATAAACTGACTATGTTATTTTGTAATTCCATGAATCTTCAGTTTTGTGTATAATCCCAGTTTGTTTGGTTGTAAAACTCAGCATTATCCAGGCTTTGCTGCGATCTGAACCTTTTAAAATTTTGCAGGCATTAACCAGTCTTCTGGACGGTCACATTTTTGTTTAGAAGTTGTTCTCTCTCCATTCTTCACAGGAGGCCAAGTTCCATTCATTAGTCACAGAAGCTGTCTTTGTAGCACAGGTCCGGCTCCATACACTGCAAATACTCATACAGGGTCCTTCCTCCTTTTAAAGCAAATGAATTCTCCCCCTTCATCTCAATGAGTCACATCATTTATTTATCTGAATCAATATTTGTCTGGGAATAAACAGTTTCAGTGTGCAGATTATGGAAGTGGAGTGGGAGACACAGATACATAGAGAGAGAGAGAGAGATGGCTCTAGTTTCTGCTGCCAAGCCAGATTCGACTGTCAGAGCTCCGCCACTGGCTCTTGTCTGAGGCTGCTTATTTTCTGCTCTGCCTTTGTTTTGGCCCAACTGGCATCTCCATAGTAACAGCCAGAGAGTGGCGGGTCTGGCTGCACTCGGCACTGTATGAAATGAAGTGGGTACGTGCAGTGCTCTTAGGGGAGAGACCTAAGATCAGAGAAAGGTGCTGTGAAGCTGTTTGCTTTTGCTCTTGACAGCCAGAACAATGATAAATAGCAGAGAATAAAGTGTGATTACCGTTTGGAGAGAGAGCGGGCAAAAAAAAGGCACAGAGGAGCTTGCTCGTGTTTTTTTGTGATACTGTAATAGCCCAAATAGAACACCAGTGATGCTGTGTTATGGGTTATAATGGGAGCAGGGGAAGAGAAGGGGAAGAGGGGTTAAAAATGCCTGTGGTTTCCACTGTTATCTCCCAGATTGCCTTGTTCCCATAAGCCAGCTTTGAATGGGCTGAATTAGCAGTGGCTGTCTGGAGCTGAAAGAATAGAGGGGAGTCAGCTGATTTAGCTTGCGGACAGCATTTCTTTCATTCCTCCTCTGCGCTGGACTGTTTGGCCCTTTTCTCTCTCTCTCTTTAGTTTTATCTGTGGAGCTCCATCAGCGTCCACTGTTGAGAGGGTTCTCTTTCTTCTCTCCCACTCCCCTTTATCACATCGTCTTCTATAAGGTCTGAGCCAATATCATGCTTGACCTAAACACAGGCATGATATTGGAGGTTTTATTCCTTTGGTGAGTGAAATGCAGCAACAAACTTTGACCACCTTCTGAGTTTTCCTTCAAAAGGACAATTATATCATGTCAAAAACTGACACTGCAGTTTTGTTTTTAATAATTGTGGCTTTACAGCGCCACATTACAGTTTTAGATGTCATGTAAAATTTGCTGTAAAGTTTTTATCTTGCGAATTACTGATAAGTTAACTTTTATAATGTATTTTACCACTTGGGCAGGCTCTCCGTGCTTATCGTCATCAGTCAGACTCACACACACACATTCACACACTGGGTGAGTTACTACGCATGGCTTGCTCAGGGACACTTCGGCGCAGAGCGAGATGGAGAAATGAACTGGCAAGCTTGCAATTTGACGACGTCCCGCTCTCTGAACTCAACTGAAATTGCTCTGGTTGTCAGTTTTGAAACTATTATCCTTATTCCCATGTTGGATCCAACTATCTGTAGGAGCATTTATTGATTCCGTCATACTGTACAAAGCTGCAGACACGAGACACTCGTCACAATCGCCCCTTTTTGGCTGCATATGGACGCCTGCAGAACCATCAGCCCACACCTTTTATAAACCTTCCCAGATGATTAAAAATAAATCATGTTATTGAACTTTCACAGCCACAGAAACCTTGAGTTAACCTTTAGGAAGTACTCCTGATCTTTGCCCAGTGCAGTGAGGCTAATAAATGTTTGTTATTAATTACTTTGTTATTATTTTAGTATGAATGTAAACAGTTTTCTTGTGTGCTCATTTAGTATTTCCCTGATTTTTAAGGCTTAGAGGAACAATATCCATCCACTCAGCCAGCTTCATTCAATTCAGGGTCACGGGGGGCTGAGCCTGATCCGAGTGGGTTATTGGTGAAGACGGTGTACAATCTGGGCAGGTCACCATCCATCACAGGCCAAACACAAAGACACAGACCACCACAAGCACACACATGCTTATTCACACATAAATTTAGAGTCGCCAGTTAAAATGTTAACACGTTATTAGTCTGTGGGAGATAACCAATACTCGCATGGGGAGAACATGCAAACTATACAGAATGGCTCACATCCGGACTCCAACCGTGGATATACAGTACTTACTGTGAGGCTTCAGTCCTAACAACACCGTGTAGCTAAAGCAAGAATATTAAAAATCAAAAGGCTTGTCTGATAAAATTTTAATTAAAATGTGTAGCTGATAGTTGAGGTCAAGTTTTGTAACTCGAGGGTGCTTACATTTAATTTTGTACAGAAAGACCGGGTGGACAAGTGGTAATGAATGGCTTGAAGCTCTAAGCGTTAAGTGTGTTTACGATGCCTGACTGTAACTTAGTTCTGTTAAGGAGCTAAACATACACTTGTACATCCTTCTGCAGCAGCCTCAACCTGTGGCCTTTGAATTCTTCTTCCTTTTTAATGAAGATATCTTCTCTTTTATACTTTTCACCAATTTTTTTTTATTTGCTTTTAATATGTGTTCATCAGTGTGTCTTTCTCTCTACGCATTCACGTCGTCTTTTTCTTGACCTTGTTCCGCTACGTCTTTTCTTGCTGTTCATTTGAGGAAATATTAAAGACCTCTAACACAGCTGGATCTATTGAAAGCCTTAAAATCTGAAAAAGAGCTGAAGTGAACTGCACTTCAGTCCTCAGACAGTGTTGACAAACACTCAGGACCCAGTTTTATTTAAACCTGGCCGACACTGAAACGACTGCCATTTAGTTTCTCTGGTGGTGGTCTGTCTCTAAAAGACAAGAGTGGATCTAGCTGTCTCGTGAAGTCGCCAACAGCTATGTCAACATTGGCACGCCTAATTCGCGCGCTCAGTGGGAGATGTCATCTCTTCCTGCAGGAGATCGAAAACTTCAAGCTGAGACCAAGAGCTCATAGTGGGACTTCTTCAGCTCCTCTGAACGGTTCCCAACAACACTGTAACCTATTGAACACAAAGACAAACAACAGTGCAGCCTAACTTTTGCAAAGAATTAAAAGAGGAGTTCAGAAAACCCTGGTTCCTGTCCTGCCTTTAGTTCAATAGGCTTTTTGTGCAGTTTGCACGTTCTCCTAGTGTGTGGTTTTTTGTTACGGTATTTTTTTTCCCACATCCCTCAAAAAATCTGAAGCATTTTGTGACTTCAGTTCATTCTTCAGTTTCAATAGATTTTCTGGATTAATGACTCATATATGGGTGGGTTGCAGAATGTAGAAAACATATGCTATGCAATAATGTTGAGTATTGTGATATTGATTGCAATGAATAACAACACAATGTCTTTTTTCATACTTGTTGCACAGGTGCATCTGCAGTTCCCACCAGCAGCCATGTATGACCCTGGCAGATTGTTGACTTTGTCTTTGGTCATATATTCTTGATTTTTCTGCTTCTGACTTCCACTGTTTAGCCAAAAGGTATAGAATAATTACAGCTTTCAATTTTTATTCAATGAATGACTTGCCATTTAACTTTTCTTTCAATTGTAACATTCTGTCATTCATTAATTGTACGGAATAAATGCAAAGTGCAAGGACACATGATTTAAGTTGACTTTTGTGATTATGTATATACCACATATTTATATTGTGTAAATTATAAATTCACAATAAATAGTGCAGCCCTAGTTCTATTGACCAAAATTCTCACTGGATATGATTGTATAGTCTCATTTTCACTTTCGGGGTGCATCGGGTATTCTTTTGAACTATCACCTCATAACAAGAAGATCTTCATTTTCTGTCAGAGAGAAGTTATTTGCAGAGTTTGCATGTTCTTAATGTGTGTGCAATTCCTCCCATAGTCCGGAAGCAGGTTGTTTTGTAACTCGACAATGGCTCATAGGTGTGAATGAGATTGTGCGTGATTGTCTCTCTGTGTTTGCCCTATTCTGGACTTGTCCAGGATCAAACCTGCCTTCACGCTGAGTCAGCTGTTTTTTTTTTTGTTTGTTTGGTTTTTTTTGCTACAGCATCCTGTACCCCTAAAGTGGATAAAGTGATATGGAAAATGGATAGATGGAAGCTGATAGACAGTTATATTTTATCTGACTGGCATCTACGTATGTTTCCTGATTGTGTCCTTGTCAACGTTCTGGGTCTGCCACTTGTAATTTTCTGAATATTAGTCTTCATGCAAACATGTTATGCAGTCGACTAAATACAAGCAGTACCACACACAGCAGCAGCGAGTCCAAGTTCCCTGCACAGATAATCTGATCAGAGCTGCTTGATAGTCTCTGAATGTTGGCTACACTGTTTACTTGTGAAGCATTAAGATTCATTTGTCACTTTTGTGTGGGCGAGAGTGTGATCAGCTTCCTGCAGCAGCGAACGCAACCGTAAAATGAACATGCATAAAATATAGGTGAAACAGTTGAAACTAATTAGCTCCCTCCTACAACATCCAGAACTGTTTGGTTTAAAGGTTTTTCTTTTGCAGGCATGATGTTAATTAACTTCAAACGTCATCATTCACAGAAAGCGCTTTCAGGCACTTCAACATTAAGTTGAAAAACGAGTTGGCTCCGTCTTAGATATAGAAATGTGAAACTATAAGTGCTCTTTCAAACCAACCACGTTCACAACAGCCCCTGGATCAAGTCAAGACTTCTTTTAGTAGGTTTCATCAGGAGAATACATTCAGACTTTCATCATTTTGAGCCAGAAGCATGTCTGCTAGAGGTTACACGTCTGTTGAATTTGGCCCCTCGGGACCATGCTTTACCTCACAGAGATGAAAATAGAAGAAGAGCAATGGCAGCATCTCAAAATTCAGTCCTACATCCATTCTGGTGTCACTCGATCTGCCAAGCTTCATCAACTCAGCGAATGCCGTCATTCTTTCTTTTTGACCACAAGCAGCAGGACAAGTTTATTTAATAACGGAGGCCATTATGATCCTGCTGAAATATGCTTTTTGATAAAGCTGCCTGCCTGTGCTGTGTGAGGCAGAAAGTGGCGGAGAGCAGGTGCTCAAGTGTGTAATGATGATAATTTCAATTCACACAACAACATAAGCAAAGAGGAAAATTATACAGACCTGTGCAAGATTTTCGGTGGGTGTGAGAAATGCTGCAGTGTAAAAGTGGAAGTGTCGCCAGTTTTTATTTTTTATTTTTTTGATAAATAACAAAACGCACAGTAACACCAGAGAAGAACAACAAAAGCTGAACAAGTGTGACCACGTTCACTTTTCATCTGCTTAAAACTTTTGCACACCACTGTACATGTGCGTGTGGCGTTTCATGTGAATCAATTCTCGCCATCATATGTATCGTGTGTGGGTGTGTACAACATGTGTGTGAACGAGTGTGTACGTGTGAGCAAGCGTTTTCCTGGATGTGCCGGGATGACTCAGAGCTGTTGCTGGCAGACAAGGTGAATGTGTTAAGCCCCTCGAGCCAGCCAGTTGATTAGAAATGTGGTTTGAGATGATAACTGATTCAGCGTCTTCCCTCAGTCAGACACTATTTATTTTTCTTTTAGATATTTTTGGGCTCAAGAGACTTTTTTTTTTTTTCCCTCTACAGCACCATAGACATTCAGCATACTGACACAGTTGTATTATTAGCAGGGACATTCCTTTATTGTCATTCCAAACATATTGCCTCAAGTTACTTCATTTTTTTTTATCTTCGGGATATGAAATAATGCAGAATTATAATCAGATATCAGAACATGAATACAAAATCTGTTGACAAAGGTAGTACAGTGGAGGACTAGTTTGCGCCCTCGCCTGACAACGAGAAGCTGGGCTGGAGACGATCCTGGCTGATTCACCGGTCCTTTACGGAGCAAACGCTGAGTGACACAAAAATAACACAAAGTTACACTCACACCTATCAATTTAAGAATCAGTGATTGAGTTCAATCAATTCAATGTCATTGATGAAGCATTAAATACCACACAGTTATCTCTCAGCACTTTTACAGGGGAAAACTTTGACTGTTTCACATTAACAATTGTTAAAAGGTCTACACAGAGGCTTCACCAGAAAATGGACTTTGGTCGCCTGATTCAAATCATCACTCAACAATTTCTTGACATTTGAATGTTGGTCATTCTCTCCATTACGAGATAAACAAGCTGGTGATAAACTGTAACCTTATTAGGAGTTTTAAATTAAGAATCCAAAAAACTTTGCATAACTGTGGATATTTGTGACAACTACCACTTCTTCCAGAGAGAAAAAAACCCAAAACAAAACTCTGCTAAAACTACCTTGTTGAGATTCAATGTTGAGAAATGGGCCTTCAACCATTTGGATGAACTGCTTAGGTAAGAACTCCACAGACTGAGGAGTTTCTGATCTCAGTAGTGCAGAAATACACTGGTGTGTTCGTGCTAGCTTGAATCTGCAGCCTTATCGTTATTAGTTATTCTTTCTCCCTCCAGGCCAACCTGACTCTACTGATCTGTTCTACTATGTTGTGTAGCTACAACTTGCCTAGCCACACATGCCAAACACCCCCTCTCCTTCCTTCTCCCATTGTTACAGTGAATTCAGATTCTTACTTGCTTTGATGCTACAAGTCTCTCCTCTAC
>OMNM01000772.1:0-17395 GCA_900302745.1 Parablennius parvicornis
GTCATTTAAAGTTAAAAAAAAAAAAAAAAAAAAAAAGTATTTCGAAGTCAAATGAGATGCTCAGAAAGGGCTTAAGTAATGTAAAATGGTTATGAGGAATTTAGACATAAAGTTTTGGAGCAATAAGCAATAAGATCTCCTTCCTGGAACGACATGTGACTTTCAAACCGTTGAGAAGGTCTTAAGGTATGTTTGAGTTGACGGACGCTCCCAGAACCCAAAAGTCATCAATAATATTGACTGAGAAGACACAACAATCATTCTGAGCGATCTAATTAAAGGGAGCGTCGCCGCAACTCAAAACAAACCTGAACGTCGCGAGGCACTGCTCCTTAAAAAAAACAAACAAAAAACAACAATAAATTAAACCAAGACGGATCGCTGACAGACATGCATTGTGTGATGAAATTGTACTTTCTAGCCTATTTAGCTTTTGGTTATGTTATCTACAGGTGAGCGGGAAGATTTCAGTGCACGTATTCGTCGTCGCTCATGTCTGAGTCATCAGCCTCCACTTCTCCTTCGATCACAGACTTCTTCCCTCGGCAGCAAGACACCACCAGGCCGATGAGGAAAGCCTAAAATCATAATAAGCAAAGCACACATTAGGGAGCGTTTCGTAAGGATCATTTGATCAATAAAACACAGCAAAAGCACCCAGGAAAGAGGCTATTAAATATTTTTTTGCAGGAGATAAGAACTGTGCAGTCATGGAAAATACATTTTCCAGTAGCCCTTTCCTGAGTAGAAATTAAATGATATATTTCGACTCTTACTCTCAAGAAAATCTTCTTGAAAGGCTTTTGAAGTAAATTAAAAAGCCACTAGTTTTGATTAATCTCTCAAAAAAAAGTCAAATTCAACCTATGTGAGCTTGTTCTCCGCCTCCAAACCCTCAGAAAGAACCGTTCAGATTCTCACTCCACTTCACACAAAGATAAGGACATTTTATACACGTTGTTAGACTCACCCCAATAAAGGCCCAGTTACCAAAGTAGTAGATAGTGCTGAAGAACCAGAACTTGTGCAGGAAGAGATAGGACCGGGTCACAGTGCACTGATCTGAAAGAAACCGATATGAAACCAATGTTAACTCATAGTCAGTGCTGTCGAAATGTCCATACAAAATTTACAAAAACACTTTTAATTGAAAGATCAACAATGTTTATGTACAATTTAAACATATATAGCTGATTTTCGACAAATGATCCATATATGGGAGACGTCATTGTTAGGTGGGCCGCAGTCACTGGTTGTGCTTGTTTTACTGGTGTTTAGTCAAATTACAACTTTTAATCTAAGTTTATTTTATTGGGATTTTATGGGACGGAACTACACAATGTGCTGAATATTTGTGAATTGGAAGGAAAATTACATATGGTTGTTTCTTTCTTTTTCTACAACGAAAAAACTATTCAGAAAAAAAGTATTCAGCATTAGCTAAATGTTTCATACCATCAGTCTCAAGATGTGAACAGCAGATAAACCTAATATTCTCTTTGCTCATTCTTCTTTTTCAAAACAGCTCAAGCTCAATCAAAATAGATGAAGAGCGTCAGTGGACAGGAATTCAAGTAATGTCAGAGATTTTCAGTTGGATTAAGATGAAGACTTTGACATACTTTGATCTAAACCTTTCCATTGTAGCTCTGGCTCTATGTTTCGGGTGGTTGTCCTCTAGAAGATGAATTTCCACTCAGTCTCGAGTCTTTTGCCGACTCTTAACAGCTTTTCCTCCAAGACTAAACTGTATTTGGCTCCCTCCATCTTCCCTCCTAAAGAAAAGCATCCCCACCGCATGATGCTGCCACCGCCATGTTTCATAGTGCGAGTGATGTGTTTAGTGGTGTGCAGTGCTAGTTTTCAACCACACATAGCTTTTTGCATTTAGTTCCAAAAATGTAATTTTGATCTCGTCTGACCAGAGCAGCTTCCTCCTCAAGTTTGCCGTTTCCACAACAAGGCTGGTGACAAACTTCAAATGGGATTTCTTCTGGCTTTTTTTCATCAATGGCTTTCTTCTCACTTTAAATGGATGGATGGTCATATAGTTGTCATAGACTTGATCACATTCTCTATGGATATCTCTCCTGTGGTCTCTTCATTTTCGTGTATTTGATTTAGTGACAAATGTTGCTAAATGTATCAGAAAAGTGTAATTCTTCTGATAATCCAGATCTGTAAATACAAAGAAGTGTCTTCAGAATGGTTTTGAAGAATAATAATTGGGCAAAAGATTTACAAAATATTTGTGCACATTAAAGATTGAATGAATTAAAAAAGGCAGGTTTTTTTTTTAGCAGCTATTTGTTTCACCAGAAATTTTATTTACCTTCCATTAATTTCAAATGACAGGCTCGGGATTAATATTTCACTAATGTGGGACCAAGTGGAGAAGAAGCATTTTGTATCCGCTCCGTTCGCGTTGTTCAGGGAGGAGGCTTCTGCAAGAGGCAGATAGCTTCTCCGTTGGTCTGTGCTCCATTCGAGAAAAAGAAAAAAACAAAACAAAAAGAAAATACTCTGCAGGAGTGCAATAAAACGTGACATATCCGTTGCAACATGGTGTTTCTAATTGCACAAGTGTAGCACTTGTAATACATCTGTGTTATAAAGAGGCCTGTGCTCACTTAAGAGCCCAAAACAGGCTGCTATTACTACATGGAGCGGCACCTCGGGCGATCGTTGTTAATGTAACTAAAAAGGACAACCAGTCGCCTAAAAAGAGGAAAGCTATGTCACTGTCAATGTGAATGTGGCTTAACCAATGAATAAAACTGGAAATGATGTAATATTTAATGGAGGATTGCATCAAATATATCTGCTGTTACACACTGAAGAGGCAGAAAAGATGGGTGCAGACACACACACACACACGCACACACACACTCAAGACACCAACAAACTGTTCAGACAGTGAACCACAGGTTATGGGTTATGCATGCTGGCCCAAATTCTCAGATGAGGTAAAGGGAATGCAATTTCATGAGCTCCAAAGCTCTCCAGATTCCTATGTGAAGGGAGACTCTCAAAAGATTTTCATATTGAAATCCCGACACACATGCACAGCAGTACAAAATGATAACCACCCTCTGGAACATTGAAAATGACTTCATTTGTGTAATTCAGGGGGCTCCACATAATGAATTCAGGACATGGAGACTACAGAAAGCAGGAGGATATTGAAATGCTAATGAAATTGGGGGGGTGAAAACATTCACGAAGAAGGGAAAGATAAAGAGCATTTAAGGTCAAGTCAAGTCAAAGGAAGAACAAGAGGCTAAGTGTGCAAAGAGTGCAGATTTAAAATGTAAAAAAGAACAGTTGGAACACATTTTTATGATAATAACTAAATTTAATGAAAAACCGTTGGGGAAGTTTGGTTACAGAAAGCTTTCTTTAAAAAAAAAAAAATAAATGAGTCTAAAATAAATAAACATGAAATAGAAAAATTACACAAAACACTCTGAAATATTGCAAAAGTAAAAGAATGCACATATTTTATAAAGACCCTGACACTACCTGCTTCAGAGTGTGAGGTACAGAGCCATCCCATTTAAACTCATGTGTAAATACTCACTCCATCACATTTCGTTTCCAGTCAAGTAAAATGTGCGCTGATCTCAGTCTGTGCTGCTCACTGAATGAGATTTTGCTGCAGTGACCAAACAGTGTTATTGTGATTACAAAACAGATTTAATTGAACGATTCGAGGGAAGAAACAAATTCATAGCTCATAGAATCCAATTTCTCTGTTTGTCTGTGGAGCAGCACTCTGCTTTATGCTGGTGACATCACCTCTGAGCCTTTGCTCTCCGGCTTTGAGGAGAACCGATGCCGTTATTGATCCGACTGGGGTAGATGCAAGAATGATATAAAGAATTCTTAAGCTGAGTCATTCTACCCTCTATGTGCTTGAATGGGTATTGGCAGGCATGGGAAACGCAGGTGACGTCAAAGGAGGAAAGTGCCAATGAAACGCATGCATGCAGTGTCTGGGCTTCTTCTCCGTGCTCCAATTGTTTTTATGTGGAAGCGCAGGAAGAAAGCAAAGAGCGGAAAAAAAAAAAAAAAACTGCTTCTCTTCAGATCAAATTTATTAATTAGCTTCGCAGAGCATAATGAAGCAGCACAGAAGAAGAAGAAGAAAAAAAAATGAAAATGCACTCCTAATAAGACCTGTGTCGATTGAAAAGCACAAGGCAGGAGGAAAGAGTCCACAAAGGAGAGACAAAATGTACTGTCTGGCTATGTTAGAGAGCCATCTGGAGCATTAGCGCTAACCCTGCTGAGCTGCTCCTCTCACACTGTTCCTTCCACAGCTCCTCACACTGACTTGAACCCTATGAACAGTGCAATCAGACTTACACAAAGCAGCATGACGTCAAGGTCCCCAGCAATAACTCAGTGTGGTTGAGAATTTATTCATTAAAGCCAATACTTTCAAAAGTTTCCCCTCACCAGAGTGCTGAATTTTAAAGAAGCAGAGAATGCTCAGGTCTGTGCCGTTTCATCTATAATAAAGATTAGATGGGAGCCGACCCAGGGGAGCTGTGGCGGTGTAACAACAATCAGCTTTTTGCCTTCACGAGGATCAACAGATAATAGAAGAAGCAAGTTTATCTTAGTTTCCCCCGACCCCCGCTCTTTTTTTCCTCCACTACCTCAGCCATCTGTAGTTCTCCAGCTGCTTACCTGAATTGCAGGGCTCCAAGTGGGAGCTACAGATGGTTCACAACAGTGGTCTGCCTAAATATATTATCATGTACACCACTGACCGGCTTCACCTTGAAATCATTACCATTCTCCGATAAGAGCACGGGGCAGCGTGCGAGTGCAGGTAATTTCACCTTGGCTGGTGATACCCGGGCGAGTGCTGCCCCGTGCAGCATGATGCATTATGTATACTTTTCATCTCTGGATTCAAGCGCAAACACATGCATAAAGTCCAACATGCACACATTGTGCTCTCGTGAAAGGCTCTCCATCACAAAGTGCTCTCGTACCAACACTGTATGCTTTTACTTTCTCCCCATCTAAAAAGCAGGAGGGCACTTATATTCCAGCGTCCTTTGAGGATGTTGAACTTCCTTCAGCGCAAACACTTTCAAACCCCAAGGTTCTTGTACTTGTATTTACCATTATTGTTCACCAAAAGCATCTTTTCATGAATGGAAATCCATTTCAGGAAGGTTGAAGGCCTCTAAGCACAAACAGCATGATGCACAGAGTTAGCGAGGTTATCTTGACCTAATCAAAAAGCCACTGATCACATCAGTCGGAAACCAGAAATAAACATTTCACCTTCATATTGTGCAAATCTTGTTTCTTGTTGAAGTGCGAGAGCAATAACTTTATACCTGATTGACACTGACTTCAGGATATGTTGTCAAATACTGATTGGTCAGCGTTCAATATTTCCATTAGATTTCACCAGAGTTTGGTTTTGACCAAAATGTGCTTTTATTACAATCTAATACAAGTGGGTATCATTGAGCACGATGCCTTGCAAACATTCTTTGTGGGTGAACTTCCAATAAAAGGTTAGAGGTATCTATGACATTCATCTTTCAAGATTAACTTTTGATTGACGCTCTCCATTGTAATGCAAATTGACGACGATCCCCTTGATGCAAAGAAAATTACTATTAATTTGTGTTGGGGTTGAGGGAGTTTCCTGGTGAAAATTGCTTGGGCACCCTACATCTCAGAGGTAACACAGAAAATTGTGACCATCTTTCACCCCCCCCGAAGCTCTCTAAAACAATAGTCTGGGAACTGGCAAGTTGCTAGGAAACAGACATCAGTGTAAAAAATTTCCTCTGTCTTAGAAGTCTCATCAGTGGGATTCAATATAGAAACCGTATATGTTGTCTAAGGTAAAACCTGGACTTTTGATTGTGGTGTTCAGCTTACAGAAGCTGCTTTTTCTCCCTTTTAGAAAAATACAAAAAAAGAAATCACTCCAAAAAACAACAGAAGTAATAAATCCACTAGTGTTTATATTCAAACTAAAAAGTGGATGACAAGTAAAATTTGAGGTAGGATTTATTGGTTTCTAGTAATTTTTACAAAAGAAAACACAGTGTTATAGATGTACATATATAAATGTAGAAATAAACTCATAATGCAAAGTGCAGATGACTTTCTGAGCGACGCTTTGGGTGTTTGCTTCCCAAAACCAAAAAGGACAGCAGGACAGAAAGTCATTGAATTATTGGTCAGACTGTCAAGCGAGCTAATGTGACCAATAACAGAGATTGCTGAACTGATGATAGGTGTTGGCACGGCTGCAATAAAATAAAGAGTTACGGACAGTTAATTACTTAGGTAGGGGAGTAATCATTAGAAATGGACGCCAGTAGTGCAGTAATAATGAAATAAAATCCAATGGATCAATGAAAGAGACTGAGGGCTACCTAAATAGCCGTGATGGATTATTGACATCATTAAGGTCTGTAACATCTACCCAGTTGTCGATCAGAGAAATAAGTAGAAAAAAACAAAAAAACAAAAAAACAATCAGGTTTTTTACCTTATCATCTGAGAGGACATCACGTTTTGAACAAAGCAACAGAACCAAGTCAAACAATTCACAAGGTCATATCTCAATTCTAATTGTAGATGCAGGACAGAGTTTATGATCAAAGCCCACCCTCTGCAGATGCAGCATGAGCATCATGTGGCGAGAATAACTCCTCAGAGCAGCCCAACACTAAGATATTCTGCGGGCTTCAGCCAGACCGAGTGCGGCTGTAACATAGTGAAGCCAAACTTGGAAGAAAAAAAATGTGGTTCTGCAAAAGTTCAACTTTGTGTTAGTGGCTTGAAAGATGCTCGAGATAAAAAATTTAATGGATTGAGATGAAAGCAACATCAATACTGAGCAGAGTTTCCAGTGATGCACAAACAGAAGCAATATTCTTTTAAAAACAGTATGAAGTGATGAAAAGAGGAGAGGATTTCAAGGTTCAGGTTGTCTCAAACCTCGGCAGCCAATTTCTCAGGATTCATTTCCATTACACTGAGTAAATGAGTAATAGCTTGGTAATGACCTCAGACTAGATAATGGAGAGCTTGGCACTGAGCACCTGCTCACCAAGATGTTAGTGTCATTACCCCACTGTGACCAATTGGTCAATCAGTCACCAGCTTGACTTCTACCCTTTTGTGCCCGAGCCGTCTTTTGACCCTGTGTCATACATGGGGATTTTACAAAGTGATGGCCTTCTTCAGCTTGTCCAGAAATGTATGTGGTCCTCAGCCATAAACAATTGTACTTTTCAAGAAGTGCCAGTAGCAGCCTAAAATTGTGTTCTTGATCTAACTATAGTAACAGAAGTTTCTGTTTTTTGCCTTCCGGGAATTAAAAGCACTGAAAACAATAATATTAAAACAGAAGGCAGAATCAACATCTTACTGTTTAATGCCTCCATCAACCATCTTGCAATTGACTTTCTCTTCCCAGACCTGTGCCACATATATACCTTTACAACTTTTATAGTATTCCATGTCAGCTTTTGAAAGACGAGACAAAAGCAAGGTCACATTGACCTTCATCTTTTACAAACTGACAGAGACATCATCTTAGCAGCATAAAGATTTATGGAAAGTATAAAGACGTTTCATAACAAGACATCCGCGAGGGCAATGTTATTCTGGGGATGATGTTTTAACGAGAAAACCTACTGGACAAACTAACTGTGGATATTTCAAAAAATACAAGTAGCGAATAAAAGCTATTATAATAATGCCTCTGCTCTCTGGCTGCTAGCAGACACAGGTATGATGTGAATGTGGTTTTAAATGAGAATGACACAGTGGGGAATAATGGGCAAACCAAGAATAAATGATTGTCTGTAGACCTTGCAGCCTATAAATGGTGAATGCCTACCTTGATTATACCAAAATCTGATTAAGATGTTGCATCAGCAACAAGACGATTTACGAGACTGGATCAGATCACTGTAACAATCACTGATGAAAATCTCTGGAATAAAAGCTAGACAGACCAATTTCAGAAACTGAACTTGGAAAGTATTTCTATATTTGTCAATGGTGTATCGTGTTGCTGGTTGTCTATAAAAAAAACAATGTCACTAATATAACAACACTATATATAACACAATAGTCAATCCAGGTGGCAAACTTGCTGCCTTTCAGACTAAAATATACACTGGTGTTAGGAAAAAATTCCAAATTTCTTTGAAAAGTTTTATGGTATTTCTACACACATAAAAAATAATATGTTTCTAAAGTGTTTCATATTTGTAATTTTCATGTTTTTTTTCTTGAAAACAAATAGCAAAAGAATCTGGTATTTAGACATAATACTTTGAGCAGTGCTTGTAAATGCTAAAAAAATAAGAATTTTAGAGGAGTTCATCTCTGGCTGCAATAGACTGTCAATAGACTCTCATGTGTGGCCAAAGACCACCTGTAAAAACTATTTTCTATTTCTAAATTTGCCACCATATCAACTTACACAATACAAGTGTCCATTATTGAAGACCGAATGCTCTTCAAGGTTGACAGACACGTCTGAGTTATTAAAACCGGATCAGAGCAAACAGAACATTTGCTGCTCTGCGACCTTCTGTCCAGACGGTAAAGTCTGCAGGAGAGACTATCACTGCAGCTTTTGTTTTGTGTCTCCGTCTGCTCTCCTCTCCCTTTTTAGGGAAGACACAGTTCTTTTCAAAAAGACGATTTCTTTTTCTTTTTTTTTTTTTTAATGGAATGAGATGATTGGTGGATGAGTTGTTCGGTAGAACTTCTTTTGATTTATGTAACCATCCATTTTGGCAATAATAATAAATCTTTAATCTCATTTTAAATGGTGTCACATTTGTAAATGATATCCATTACGAGCCAAATGTTTGGACACACCTTCTCATTCAATTTTTTTTTTTCTATATTTTCTTGACCCTTTCTATTGCAAATTCTCACCGAATGCATCAAAAATATGAATGAACACACATAGAGTTATATAATAATAATGATAAAAAAGTGTGAAATAACTCAAAACATGTTTTTGATTTCAGAGTTCTGAAAGTAGTTGCCCTTTGCTTTGTTGACAGTGCTGCATTCCTCAGCCTTCTTTAGAGTGTTCTTTCATTGTGGCCATCCTAAGATACACCTGTGGAATAATCCTGCCGTCTAATCAACAACTTGATATGCCACAGCTATGAGGTGGATGGATTTTCTTAGCAAAGGAGTTATGCTCACTGTCACAGACTTTTGTGGTCATAGAAATAGTCGTGGATCTTCGATGAGAGCAAAAACAAAAATGTTGTGTTTATATTTTTGTGTTTATACTTTTGATGCCTCCAGTGAGAATCTACA
Source organism: Parablennius parvicornis (assembly GCA_900302745.1). Taxonomy (NCBI): domain Eukaryota; kingdom Metazoa; phylum Chordata; class Actinopteri; order Blenniiformes; family Blenniidae; genus Parablennius; species Parablennius parvicornis. The sequence goes on from OMNM01000772.1 coordinate 9,346, forward strand.
AGGTAAAGTCATGTAAATAAAGACATGTCCTCCGTTTCCAAACAGGTCTTGTTTGTTGTTGATTTCTGTTTGGTGGATTAGATTAGAGGATTTAAATCTGAAAAGGACAAATCAGGATTTTAAAAACTCTTTCATTTAACAACAGTAAAGGCAGTGTCAGTAGCGCTGGCTGGTCAGTTCACTTTCTCCCCTCCCAAATACTGGAGGTAGTTTAATAAACCCAGCTTTGAGGAGGTGATCATTGTCATCCTGAAGTAGACAGTTTGGATCCAGACTGTGGAAATAAAACTGTGGTTTTGCAGCTAGTTGCAAAATTCTATCTTGAAATATCTCTGCATTGACATCTCGACTGATGACAAGTGAGCAGGATGCCAACCCACACCATCACACCACCTCTATCCAACCAACTCAGCAATTAGAAAAGAGTTCGCCTGATGCAGGCACCAGAGGGAGAATCTGGACTCATCGCTGCACGTGACATTCTTCCACATGTTCCGGTCAAAAGCATCATCTGAGAAAAGTGGACAAATGTTTCAAGGGTTTAATCCACATAATGAAATCTGTTGCTCAACCTACAAATGCAATTTAATTACAAAAGTGTGATCATTTAAAATGGAAAAACAAACAAAAAAAAAAAGGGTAAGGACTTCTTGTTTCAACAATAATTGACCAAACGAATGTTCTCACAATTCCTCTGTGTTTTAGGTATAATGAGATCTAAAAATCAATTGTGCGATAAATCTACAGGTAAACATCATGTTTCTCTCATGGAAAAGACTAAATGTGATTTGTTACTTCCATTCCTTGTACACTGCAGGTCTCCACAAATGTGTTGATGTATTACAATTTCTTCATGAATAGGCAAATGAGCCGCAATCACGGTACAGTCAGCAGGGCATCAGGACCCATGTCGACGTCATTACTGAAATGTTTTACCATTCATGAAGTGCAAACAGTTCTCATTGTTTGTACTGAATTTATTTCATCTTGGGGAGTTTTTTTGTTTTGTTTTTTTGAGCAGAGGTTTACACCTGAGTAGAGAAGAGAAATTGTGCACATTATCTTAGACATAGATAACTGGTTCCACTCAACCAGTCAAGAACCTTTTCAGCTACAGACAAGACTGAATATCTAGTAGCAATAAAGTACTTTTTGTCATTGAATTATATGTTGGATCAAGATTATGAGGGATAAAAAGAGAAAGGAGGGAGGGTGTAAATAATGCAATATAAATCTGTCACCTGTTAGTTTTACACTAGATCATCTAATATGTGTCTGAAAGTGTCTGATTGTATTCAATCCCCGTTGCATGTGCTGTCTCTGCTTGACACTTCCTCCTCCTCGTGGTAGGTGGTACAACGGCTGTTGTGAAAACAGGAGCCACTTCCAAGAGGACCAAAATGGAATCTATTTCCCTATGCTGGTTAAAAGAGAAAGTACATATTCTCCATGCTGCCAAGTGCCTCTGGCAGCATGGAGCTTTTAAAAAGTGTATAAGTGATCCAAAAAAAAAAACGTCTGTGTAAATGAACAGATCCCACAATTATCATGGCTTTGGAGCAAAATGATAACAGGGGCTCACAAAACGAAGGCCCTGTGGTGTTTGACTTATTGCTTACAACTATACAGTTAAAGATAAGGTTTATTTCATCAGATCGGGTGTTATTTTTCATGTGGATGTAAATGGCAAGTGCTGCAGAAACCTGACTGAATCTGTGTGGGTTATTTGTGGTAGTGGTGGGGCTGCGAATAAACGATTTGTTTGAGGAAAAACAAACAAATTGACAAAGAAAAGCTAATTACTTTCCACAATATAGCCTGAATGGGATTGCTATCTCATGTAATTACTATATGTTGGCAGAGCTGTACGTAAACATAACTAGAGAAATCAGATAGAACCTTATTAACACAGTAAATGTGATAAAGCAAATATTTCACACATGAAATCCTGATTCCAAACAAGTTGGGAACATTTTTAAAACAAGCATTTCACTCATAATAGAAGAGAGACAAACAGATTTGGAGAGAAGGATTCTAAAAAATGTCATGTAATTTTGGAATTCATTTATAACTTTGCAGCAAGAAATCTAAAAATATTCAAACAAAGCACAAGCCAAAAACTAACTGATTTAAAGTAATATGACATCCATAACAATTTTGCAACCAAGTAGGTGAATGTGGTCAGTAGAAACCGCATGCAGTCATACCAGCTTCCAATTCGCTGAGAAACTCCTGACCAAAACTTGTGGTACTATTGTAGAAAACGTTTTCACAGATACCACCATCTACAGAATAACATCCAACAATTCAGACCAATTGGATAAATCTCTGTGCACAACAGACGAGGCTATAGGTTTGATTTGAAATGAATCGACTTTAAGAAATGGATGATTGTGATTTTTGAGGTTGCTATTTAGAATACCGTAGACATCCTCGGGAAAAATGTCCAGAAGTGAAGCAAGACTGCTGTGAAATCCACAAATTGAAGATGTTTTATTCCGAAAAGGAGCTACATGTGATCACAACACAAACGCTGGTCTTCTCTCGACCAAAGTTAAATTGAAAAAAAAAAAAAAAAAAACTGTTCTGTGTTCAGAAAATGTCAAATCTGGATTTTTTTTTTTTTTGGGCGGGGGGTCGAAAAAGAAGAATGTCATGTTCTTTTGAAAACCAGACAGAGGTCCATCCAGTGCCTTTTATCTTTTAAGTCACCACAACAACATTGGTTTGAACTGAATAGGCCTGCCTGGACTATACATAACATACCAGGACTCATAAAATCTAGGGCATTGTAACATTTTATTTTACATTTTAATTAAAGCCAAGCACATGTGGATTCTAATTATTTTTAATACAAAAGGTTCTCCTGAGCCAATATATGAAAATAATGTCTTGATGGCATTCATATTTGAAAAAAAACTGCTCTGAACTGTATCTAATAATTTACTATAAATGTCACAGTGCTCTATCTGTAATTATTGAGTGTATTGCGTATTTACAATCATGCACTAACAGCAAAACATTTCACATATTTCCATTGATTAAAATAAAGTCTATGTAGTTGTATTCCTATTTAAAGTAGGATTACACAAAATCTCTTTGGTTACATTTAATGAAATAATTAGTTGCTAATGACCGTTATTGTCTCAAGTCTTTTATTCATGATACAGAATAGATCTTTTGAATGTTTGTCTGAATTTTTACCAGAGGGATGCCACTTCTATTTTTCTATCACCCCCTTACATATCATCACATAAGAACAAACAAAAGATAAATTAATATAAATACACAAACGTATTACCTAACACACTCAGGGGCAACTCATTTGAAATTACATTTTTTCTCTGCAACTTGTTTTGATGTATGCACATACTCATTCAAATAGAGTCACGTCTATAAGTTAAATACACTCCTAAAAGGAGACGTTTCTATCACACCGCCTTCTAACTATGTGATTCTGAAACTGCAATACTCATACCAACAGTGGTACACAAACATGAAAATATATAAAATAGCAAAATAGAATGAAAAAAATATGAAATATCTAAAATTCCTATTCAAAGTAAGTTTATAAGTAAAAGGCCATAGCTAATACTCCACTATTGTGCTTCCAGGTCAGATATTATGGCGGTACTTGGAGAGCTCCATCATTTTCACTGCAAAAAGGTTTGAGAAAAACCTAACTAAAGCAATTAAAAAAAGACAAATTCACATGTTTGCCTCAGAAACCAAGACAAATTGGATTGACACTCTACCCATTCAGTCAATAAGATCACCATGGTCACCAGTTTTACTATGGACAAATACAATGCAGCACACTGTATTCCATATTCTTAATTAAAGTATGTTTTCTCAAACGTTCAAACCACATTGTGCAGTTTTTCTTGTATTGCTTGACTTTCTAGTACATTTCAATCTTGTATTGAACTGGTGCCACTGATTCAACAGTTTAAATAGCCGATTAAATGCCCAACACAAACTGGATGTTTGCGCTTCTATTTTGGACACCTAACTTTCGTCCAGGAGTCAATCAAGGGCTAAAACCTTTGGAAATACACTTCTGGATTCTTTCATAAATCACAAAATAATTCCATGAATCAGTCCTGTTTACATGAGTCATGAGTCTTTTAGAGCATTTCATCCAAGACTTATGTCAAAGTGTCAATTCACTGAATAGGCTCAATTCGGTTTCAGTAAACAGCACTCAAAAACAATCTTCTTTTTTATTTTGCGGTTCCTGCAAGAAATCAACAAATCTATTATCCGTAAAACAGTGTTCTATCACAGGCAGTGATGATTCAATGAACAGACGCAAATCAATAAATAAATTACATCCACCCTAATTAGGTGCCGGCACATGCTAAATGAAGTCTTGTTTCACTTGTGTACTGAGTAGAAGAAATAAGAATATACATTTGGCTGTTTTCCAGATAAAACCCTTGGCAGGACACAATCATCAGCAGGATGTATGTCTGCCTACGTTCTGGAATTGAGAAAATACTACTTCGATGACACACACTGTAGGGTAATGCATCATTTTAAAAATGAAGTGTGTCCTATAACAAATGCTATGTGGCAGAGCGTGGTGGTGAATATGCATCGCAGTGTGCTGAAATGAGCCCATACAACAGGAGATTCTTTTGAACCTTTTTCATATGACATGATTTTTCAACCTTGAAGATACTGTGCAGCAATAGCTCATCCACAACTCTACTACCAATGGTAACAGTTTTGTTTTTTTTTCTACTCTATAACTCCAACATAATTAATGCAACAACATATGGAAGAATCTGTGATGATAAGTTAACATCAGCTTACTATTCATGCAAGCTGGTGGAGCTAATTATTCTTGTCAAAGCCTACAGACCACAATGTATAAACTGCATGTAAAACCAAGCAGATAAGTGAAATTTATGCATCTACAAATCATAGTATTGTAAAGACATAATTTCATTTTTTTTAATCTTTGCAGTTTGTCTCGAGCCTTATATTTTGTAATTTTGCCTCTCTTAATGTACTTTAAGTTTTATATAGTGAAGAATACCTATGAAACCCATCTTATTATTGGCTAATATTATACTACATTTATATTCACGTATACAAGGGATCATTATGGTATAATTTGGGAGATTTCTGAAGAAAATAAAGAAATTTAAAGCAGTAAAGACTAAACCCGAAAACAACAAAAGGTCAGAAATGAGTGCAGCTTTTATACAATGTTCTAACATGCAACTTAGTAAGTTAATACAAAATATTTGTTAAAAAACTTTTTAACAAGGATTATAAATAAAAAACGACCTTGTCTGTCAAGAATGGACCACTCCCATGTAACTGTTGACTCATGAACTACTCTCTCTTCCTTTATTACATACTTGACATTTAAACTCATCAACACTCATTAGTTACTCTAATTGCATTCACATCCTGTGTCTTCAGGGAGAACATTTATGACCCAACGTTGATTCATTTAAATGAAAAAATAATTAGCCACTGCACTAATGGATCTCTGATGGCACAAACAAAGATGCACAAAGGCCCGAATACTCACACAGATTGAATGTAGACTTGGAAACATTCAGACTATTCCACATGGAAAAATCAGCTGAAGGTGTCCTTCCGATTGTGTTTGTTTTCATCAAGCCTTTTTATGGGGAAGACTGTGATGAATTTAATGCCACTTTATGTTAAGTAGCATGATTTAACTACTCAGTGACCATAACTGTGTGGCTTATTTACTGCAATCCTGTATAAAGTGTCTTAAATGGCATGTTCACGTAAATAAATTGGGCGATTTGCTTACGTTTTGTGGGTGATCATCTAAGAATAATAGTATTTCAAATTATGGTGTTTACGTGCATTAGGCCTGTTGACACAGGAACGGTCTGCTGGAAACATAGTTTCCATATTTATACAAAAATATAGACGATAAAATCACAAAGTCAAAGCTGGGTTAAAAAGGAATAAGCTCCAAGGCGGGGCTGGAGGGGATGCACAAAAAATCCTAATACAAAGTTGCGGAGAGCCAGCTCAGGAGATGCTTCTCAGCACAATAATCGCAGCATCTCCTCTGAAGACTGATTCAATTTGGACCTCCTTTTTAGATGTAAATGTAATACGAACCATTTCAGATGTTGGAAATCAGATTTAAATCTGTATCTATATTATATCATAATTAGCATAAACCCCTCCCAGTATTATTGTGCACTCCAGAAGACATGCTCGACATCCCATTTTCATGAAGTCACTGATAAAATAATAGTGTATAACTTGAGGAGTGTCTATCACAAAATCTTCAGCTTCCACACTTGTGTGGCTTCCATAACAAGTGTATGCCCAGTTTAAAAGCCCAAACTTTTAGGGGATTAGGCCCAATGTTTAGAGGAAGATCTGATGCAGAGACTTGCAGACAGGCAGAGGAGCCTTCTCCAGATAAATCATAAAATCACCTTTCAATCGAGACATCTTCAAACAAAAATACATTTTGTGATTATATATATCCATCCAGCCCTTCATATCTAATGAGTATCATCTACACTATCAGCAATGGCCTGACTTGAGTTCTATCCAAAAGAATAAATGATCATAATAAAGCTCAGTGGTATGGTGTATATTCACACATTTGTGTTTTCATGGCTGATTTACTGTAATAAGCGTTGGCATGTGGACAGCAAGAGGCCGCGTACTGCATTAGTAAATGTTTGTCCTTGGTATTATTCGCTCTAATAGATAATGAATGGTGATAAAGATAATTGAACAGTGGTCTATATTGAATGCCTCACTTGTGTAACGTACTTTCTTTCTTTTTTTTCAGGTGTAGACTTAACACGTACAGAATTAATCTTTGATGCTGAGTTGTAAGTTCCCCCAACATCTCAGTGTTGGACCAGAGGTACTTTACTACAGTGGCGGAGATGACAAACTCACCCTCGGGCGCTTCTGCATCACATATCCTTGCTGTGCCCAAAGTAGTATTCCCAGACGTGGGATCGGGTGAGGGCATCTGACTCTGATCAGAAAACACAAGAGTCACGTTAGTGTGAAGTACAGAAGAACCTGCAGCGTCCTCGCTCTGAAAGGGAAGGTTTAGGCCTGAGCAGATCTTTGAAAATGTTTCACTTAATTCATATCAAACAAATAACACAATTTTACTTGAAAATTATAGAAGAATATTTAAAAGTTTTGATTCTGAAAGAAGCTCTATTGAATGAGCATGATCTGAATCCTGAGATTTTGTTTCTATATTATTTGCATCATATACTGTACGTTAGAATGATTTAATTAATCATCACACTGGTTTTACTCTCCATATTTAGATCTGATCAGACTCACAAGGCCTTGAACATTGTTCAGAGGTGTCCAACATAAGGTCTGTAGGCCAAAAACTGGAAACTCCAATCTGGCCCAGCAAAACCACCAGCAAATGATTATAAAAATATCAGAGAAAATATAGATTTCAAAAAAACAAAAACAGATTTCTCAATAGAAGCAGACACATCACTGAGACCTGATTACAGATTTCGGTATAAAAGCTAGCTGGCTCAAAGCATTGGCCTCAAAGCTATATTGAGTTTGGCTGCGTTTGTAAAAACATGGATAATGAAACAGTTATAGGAAATGACATGTTACTTTATTTTGCATCAGGTTTCAATAAAAATGACTTTGTTTTGAGATGGTAGTCATTTTCCAAAAATCATTTTTGGGTTTTGTGGAAAAAATAAGACATTTCTATCATGTATACATTACGTATATGTAGTGATATATATTTATTTGTTAATTATGGCAGTATATTACTGGTCCAACCCACTTAAGATAAAATTTGGTTGTTTTGGTACAGCTGGTTTGGATCATGCTTTATGAGACCTTTCTTGTAATTTCAATTGAATACGTTCACCTTACGCAGTTATGATTTGTATATAGATAGTTTCATTCTGGTTAAAATATGAATAAATACAGGAAATAAACAATTGTGTATTATCGTAACAAGCAACTAGCACATTAAGAGATGGACATACTGTATATAAAATGATAACAAATACATTAATCATGTATC